>JBCFYV010000001.1:38996849-39305998 GCA_039000515.1 Timema cristinae
GAGGATTGGTAGAAAGATTCGATGCACCAGCAGTGTTCGTCTGTGCAGCCGGAATCGTTGATCCAAATCGGTTTTGAATCTCCTCGAACTGCTGTTGCATCGTGTCCATGATGTCCTGCAGGATGTGGAGCTGCTCGGCTAGGTCCGGGTTGTGAGTCGCCATTTCCTTCGGTCTCCTCCTGGCGTAGGTTTCCCGGGGCGCTTGCGTGGCTAGCCGTGTTAGGTATCCAAAGTCCGGTTGAGCGAGGACGTCCGAGGTTGAAAGACTGGTGTCAAAGCTGTTGCGTACCTCGCTATCTGTTTTGATTGGAGTGCCGGCGGTTAAACAGGTTGAACTTCCGTCTTCGGTGATTAGTGAATCAGGTTCACTAGGCAGCACTGGCTGAGGTTCCGGGGCAACCGGAGTTCCTCTTGCAGCGGGTTTATCGACAAGCTTGAAGGATACTCTCAACGCTTTCGTGGAATCACTGCCCGACATGTGCGCAGACTGTTGTTGGACTCCTTCCCGCTGTCCGACTGACATTCCATGGATGAAGTATTTCAAGAATATTTTATATAGTTTATTAAAGAAAAATACATTTCATCCATGACTTTTTAAATATATGAGAGGGGTCCAAAACAGTATAATTACAATACCCTCCATTTGCTTATATCATAAAGAATTTAATGAATTTTGATATAAGCAAATTCCATACTCTGCAAGAGCTATGTCATATTTTACATTTGTTATTCTTAAAATTAAACATGTATAAATTTGTAGAATGTAAATTTACATAAATTGTGTGTGTGTGTGTAAACATTGATTTAAAATAACTTGTATAACAATGCAATAGTGATGTTTTCACAATTGATTGCTTTTATTTTAATGTTCAGTCTTCTTGATGAATAAACAGAAAGAATTTTGTTTAATTATTTATTTAATGTTTCTTTTTATTTGCCATATTACACTAGAAAATTTCTTTTTTGTCGCACTGTTAATTGCACTGTTTTTAAATGGTGATAACACAAAAATTTTAACAAAATCATAAATTGCCTTGGTTGAATAATTAACTTTGTATTCGAGTTTAGGTAAAATTAGGTTAAGTTAAATTTAATAAATCCAAATATAATTTAATTGTCTAAGTTGAAAAATCTTAAAACCTTTGTGTCGATGTCTAACCAGTCGGATATCCAACTATCGGCCCCACAGTTGGTCACCATTTCTAACCAGTCAAACTTCTCCAGTCTCCTCCTCTCCATCTTCTTTAAGATATTGTCTGTGAAAGCCACTGGATTCAGTAGAGCTTCTCGAGGTTAATTAAATAATGGTGGGGGTGGAGAACATAGTTAATTAAAGAAATTGAAATTTATGATGATTCTGAAGTATTATATTTTTTTAAAGTTAAGACATTTTGTTACAATTTAAACCACTAGTTACATGATGAAAAGATAATAATAATTAGTACTTGAAGAGACATAATATGGTTTTATTGGTGATAAATTAGCCACATGGTCGGCTCCCTTTTTCTCCACTCATCTCTCAACCCCCTAAAGACAACAAGTGAAGAACAACTATTTGTACCTCTTAGTATACGTCTTTATAGCTCCAGTGCTAACCAGCAAGTGTGTTGCGTCTGACGCTTCCCTTCCACATAGTATCAAAAGGCTAAATCTTATGTGCTGATTGGCTAGCTGTTTGCGCCAAACCTCCCTTTTCCACTGTGAAACCACACATGCAAGCCACAGGTGCATCTCACAGCTTCCGGGTACAGATTAACTAAATCAGCACGGTGCTTAGAAGTAAAAGTAATAAATTTAGATTACTATAATTTCAACAAATGAACACAACTAAATTAAAAGTTAAGGGCCTAAAAATGAAGTTAATGAATTGAAATTTAAAACATATATTGCTTACAACTTGGTTATGATTTGGACCACTTTTAATCAACATTAAACCCCACACTTTCTTGTGATTAAACATTTGATAGTAATAGAGAGATTAAAATAGACCTAGACGATTAGAGAATGTATTAGAGGTGTATCTTGATTATATTAACATTAACCAAAAGAGGGTATTTGTAAAATGATATATAAAATGTTAATATCTTTGAATATTATAAATATTGGGCACTTGCATCCCTATTACAACCATAGTGAATTTAGTGGTTTTAAGAGTGGTAGAAAATTAACAATGGCAAACTAATATGATTATATAAATGAAATGGTCAGAGTTAAACAACAAATAAAAGTTGGCTAACTAGAATTTTTGACCAATCGCACGGCCCTTTATTGAATTAACTTTCCTTCCTAACATAATACTAATAAACAATAGATCATGTATCGCATATATTAAAGCCAAAGTTAGTGTAATGCTTTCTATTTAAAGGTTAGTTAATCAATTTCTCTTAAGGTATATTTGTTAAGTGTTCATAACACACAGTACCATAATTGTTTTCTTCTACAAGAAACTCAAAAAGTTTTGCAGCTCAAAAGAAGAAATAAATTGTATATCAAAGTCAATAGAACAATAACAAAGATAATTTCTTCAAGAAAATAACTTTAAACTGTAGATACTTCACACATGAAGAAAGTAAATATTAACTTTTAGAAATGTTAGTTTCTTTTTACTGCACATTTATAAATAACAATAATAAAACTATTAATACATTTAATCATCACAACCAATAAATGGAACATTGGAGTTTACCTTTGAAACAACAAAATATCTTCATAGAATGCAACCTTCAAAACAATAAAAGTATCTTGTATTTTAATCTTAAGCGACCCGTCAAACATATACCACAATTAATGAGAGAAAGTTAAGTTTCATTCAAACCAGTCATTTACTTTTAGAAATAATATTAAATTGATAGATAGAACAAATGAGCACTATCAAATATAAATTTATATAATGGATGTGAAACTTCATTCTGGTATCAAAATTAATGAAAACATGATTTTCAAAACCATTCTTGACAAACATCACAAACACAATCGATACAGCGAAATGTAAAAAAAAAAAAAAGGAAATTTTTCATGGCATTCATTAAAAACTTATTTTTAGTGTCAACAAATTATAAATATATTAAACACAACCTTTGTTTATTGATAATATCAAACATGGAGTTTTGTTTTGATACTATTTACTGTCTGCACTCCCCTTCTTTTTGAAAATGCATTGCTATAGTATAAAATTAGAACATATTTTTAATGTGATATTGGATGCACGGAAAAAATTTCTAAATGGTGAGAACTAGGATTGAAGCTAAAATTTAACAATCAGAATCTGGAATATCAGGAATGGTGACATTAATTTATATTTCAAAGGTATTAATTTGTACATATAATCTGTAATAATATTACAACATTGTTCCATCTAACTTCCATAAAACCTTATTCACTGTATTTAAAGTGTTTCACACACATTAACTCTAACATAACAATACACAATTGAATTGATATTATTTCAAGTGACAAATATAATGCAAATACAAATATATGGATTAAAAACAGTAACTTTGGAGTTAATTAACTCAATCCTTGGCCCTAACAAATCTTAAAGATTGTTTCAGCTAAATTGACTTAGCTTTTATCATAGATGGTTTTTTAAAGTTTCTCATGTCATGACAAATATTATTAAAAATCTTTGAATAGTCTTTTTTTGGTACATTGAATTTCTTTGAAATTACACAAGCATTGTTAATTTTATAATAAATTTATAACCTATGAAAAAAATTAAGTATTATTATTAGAACAAAATTGGAAACGGAAAACCATTTTAAAAGCAAACAAATTTATAATAATTACAGAATACAGGGGTGTGAATTTTAATCACTTCATGTACAATAGAATATTTACATATATTAATATAAATTAATTTAAATACATAAATGTGGGCCACAGTCTTGCCCATGAGAATACCAAAAAAACTTTTCAACTGAGCCCATGTGCCTAGTTAGGTATTAACTATTAAACTTCTCACAAAGAATGATGATATACTAGAAAAAATAAAAAAATAGTATATTCACTGTCTATGCTGACATGATACTAGAGAAATACTATTCTTGAAGTGATTTGACTAAAATAAAATAAAAGCAACTGACATTTAGGGTACCTGTCTACTTAATGATAGATAAAAGTTAATTTAACGTTAAGAAATTAATATTATATATAAACATGACATGGATAGACATTCCTTAATTGTAACTTTGAAATATTGATTTCCCCCCCTGAGTAATCCTGTAAATAATTTTTTCCTCGCGAGTTTCAGGAAAATTCTATTCCCCGAATTTTCGGAATCCTTCACAAGCCTAGTTTTACCCTAACATAAAATCATCTGACAATACATGTTAATTTAAAATTATTCTTATTCTTGTATTTCCGAGGAAAAGATTAATGAAATGTCTAGACAAAAATAAATAATTAAATTCCCTCGTCGAGATACTTTTTGGCTAATCACAAATAACCATTGACACAGCCCTATTTGGAAGGTCATAATAACCTGCATACACTAAACTATATTCATAAAATATTATAATCAAGATTTAGATCTCAATATTTACATTTGGTGTAAAGCTAGGGATAGGTCGGTTTGGTTCTTCAATAACTTAATTTAGCCAGTTCTAAAATTGAGAACCGAAACTAGGTTTAGTTCCTAGAAAGTCAGTTCTAAAAAGTGCTTAGTAAGTACACACAAAGACATACAACAAAATACATGTATATTGCTTTTTTTTTTTTAAAAAAAAGAAGTATTTGAACTCTAAATAAATTAAAAATGTTCACACTATTCACAATAAAGTAACGCAATCAATAACCAAGAAAATAAAGAAAAACCCAATAAAGATGAATGTATTTGTTTACCTGCCTTGTCTAAGGAGTATTTGAGCCTGTATAGTGAATAAGAGAATAGGTATGAATCAGCAGGGTTACCATCCTTCCTCTTTTTGTAACATAAACAATGTTGTAATTTAGACAATATGGGTGCACGAAGCTTTGACTTATCTTCAAATATTTGTTGCTTCAACTTAAATACAAAATTAAAATTCCAGATTTGACAACAAAAAAGAGACATTTTGTTTACTTTTTATTTTCTGTTTTTTCCACCACACCACAAAATATATTTGCATATAAAAATCTAAAATAATTAATCTAATTTTGTGGTACAGTAGAGTCTCAGAAATTTGACACTCGATGTTCCGTGTAACTCGACAAGCACACTGTTGTTAGTGCCAGTCATCACAATCCAATACCATTCAACTGTATAAAGTTTGTGTGACTCGAATGGAAAAGTCATTAATGTGTTTGTTGATTTTCCAATTCAGTAACGTTTTATTTGAATCAATACAAATTATGTGCTCAGCCCTGTACTGCATTTCTGTATTTACACAAATGTATACACACCATTATATTAACAAGGAATATATTGTACTGTAAGTATATTACTGTTACTACAATACTACAGTACAGTACAACTGTACCTATAATATTCGATAACGTACTGTGATTCATACTTGTTTAGTAAACATGCATCTTATGCAAGTTCATTCATAAAACTCAACACCATCTTAGTCCACATTAGGTTGAGTTTCCGAGACAACTGTAATAGCATAATTTATTATTATAAGACAAAATACATTATTTATGTTTGAAATAAGCTTTTTGTAGATTATATTTAATACCTAAATGTATATGATTATGCTAAGTATGATATTTTTATCAACCATTAAACATTTTAACTATAATCCGGCTTTGGGAATCTTCTACTATTCAATTCGACTTAGCTTCGAATCGAAAAAAATAACTTCGCACAGCTGATTAGGCGGATTTTGTAATATTGCGAAATTGTCCTAATTTTTGACAGACAATTGCCAAGAAGATAATAAATGGCACAGTGCATAGAACAGACTTTCTCACTCATTAATCTAAATTATACTTATAAATAGTAAGATATGTGAAATGAAATTATATACATGGTTGAAGAAATATAAAGGGGAGTGGGGACAAAAAAAATGACATTCCATCAAGGAGGAACATAAAATACTAGACCCTGTAAAGTAACTAATTGTCTGTGAATTTTCAACTCCTAGTTTTCCAAAGCTCTATTTAAAACTATAACACTTAAAAATGTTAAAATATTGATTTTTCTAAATATTCTTTCATATATTTTTTTAAAGATCCCTACAACATTTGAATGAAAAGTTATTATGTATCAAAATAGTTGCAGGGATATGATCAAAATTGGAAATCTACAAATAAGTAAAGTATCCAAGTCATTTACATAAGAAAATGAATGCTTATTTTCTTTGATGTTAAACAGTGACTCGAAAAATATTTTATTCAAAATTATTTGAGGTGATTTTGAGAAAATTACTCCTCCCCCCCACCCCCTTCCATTTTTTCACCATTAAGTAAACTACTCTTAATTTTATAGAAAGATAATTCTAAAAACTCTTCTAGAGAACCTTTTGTAAACCTTTGATAACATGTTTTAGCCTGCTCGGCAAAATGGTTTCAGCTGTCCCAGTAACGGACAGACCTGATAGTAAAAAACACTATCAGGTTCAGGGGATCATAAAATATAAACAATCATCAAAATCTCAAATTAAACATTTTTGATGATCACAATACTTTCTCCTTTTGAGAAGTCATGAGAAAGCAAAACATAAGCTCAGTGAATAGATGGTATTCAAGATTAAATTGGTCTTATTTGTTTAGTTGAAATTACATTTTTAGGTCAATCCGTTTTCTAAAAATGTTAACGCATAAATTCTAACAAATTTAAGGACAAGCTTCGGAAAAAAATATTAAGAGTTTTTGGAGTGGCCACTGTAAAAAGAGAAAAAGCAGTAGTAAGTTAGCTGCTGAATTTATAAAAGGAATTTTAATGGTGTAATATAATTTTAATATGAATGATTTTATAATTAAATCAATGATATTTCTGAATTTTTAATGGAGATTGGAACAAATTAAAATACTCTTGTGAGTAACGATTTCTTTCTCTCTTCAATATGTCACGTGAATGTTTGGTTAAAGCATTATTTTTAAATTTGCTAGTTCATCTAACTCACATTTCGCCTTATTCCCTTCACCTCTGACAAGACATCTTGTGAATTTGGGGAATGCCAGGTCTCCACCGTGGTTCGGATTCCATGTTAAACTGTAGGTCCTCCATTTCACCTCACATCACCCTACCATTACATATTAGCGTAAGTGTGTATAACCCGAACGGTAGTAAGACGCGGTGCTAATAATAATAATAATCTTTTTGCTTTCAAATATTTGGTAGCCTTAAGAATCAATGACAGCTATTATATGACCTGATTAGCAGGTGACAACAATGGTAGTAGGGAAAAATTATTACTTAACTATTACCACCTTACTTTCAAAAACAAACTAATAACCCTTAAATAGAGTTTAAAGAGTATCAATTTTGATTAAATAATTAATATTAAGCATACTATGATATTTATCTGAATCAAAGATGAGTTTTTTCCACAAATTTGTAGCTTCAGAATCTAGGGGTCATCTTAAAATCACAGACTAAGGATTGGGTTAGGCCTACATCAAACGGTAACATTTTACATCTTTATTTAATATCCATACAATAGTGCAGGGCTGCCGTTTTTAGATATTTATCCATTTTCACAGATTTTAAAGGTATAGCACAGATCACAGGATATTTGGTTATTTTCATGGATTTTTAGTCTATTTTTTAGGTTAGCACTAAAATAACTACCTATATATGGCCCAATACGATACTCTATAACCATTATAACAAATGGCATTGCAATAATTGATACTATATACACTTAAAATCTCAATACCAATCTTTAGTATTCAATACAGTTAACTTCTCAAATAGGTTGGAGCTAGTGATGGGCATAATCGAATTGAATTTAATTTTGTTCTCCTGTTTTTGATTACTTTCCCAATTACTTTACTAAGACACTAAAAATTCAACCATTCAAAATAATCAAAATAGATTTAAAAACAAATAATGAATTATCAAATTGTAACGTATTTAAGTCTTAAAACTTTGCCTACAAGGCTAGCACTTGTCAAGTAAGACTTGATGAGAACAAACTAATCGATTTTAAACAAACAATTGATAATATGTAGAGTATATATTAGACAATTTTAGCAATGCTAACTTGAATTTTAATTCGTGAAACTCCACAAAATATCTAACCTTTGAATAATATCAAGTAAATTACTATCTTTGATTAGATGTTCCTAGATAATTGGTTTTGATGAATAAAGATACTTGTTTAGTTATCACTAAATTTTTACAATTGGCTGTCATGGCCCTGACTTATGGTTATTCATAACAGGCATGATTATCAGTTAGTTTTTTGTAACATGTGAAATGTGTTTATCTTTTCTTTATAAAAGCAACAATTTGTTGTATATTTGTCCTTTAAATTCTTCCTATATCATTTGACTTTATATTATTTTCTTTTCTGTATATCATTGCGAAAGTGAAGTGTCACATTTTAGTAGCTAGCGTGTTAATAGTATAGTCCAATGTCAGTATTTAGGGAGAGTAGATATGAAGACTTGGATTTTCACTAACAATATCATTTGTCTTAGTAAAAATTAACTTTTCATTGTTTTTATGAAACTTTTTCAAAGTTAACCTTCTCATGCAAAAGCAATATTTGCAACAAATAATAAATTCCTTAGAAATCCTGAAACCCAAATTAGATTTTAAGTCAACATAGGTGTTTTGTTTTGTAAATAAAAAACCATTTGTTCTTTAATAAAATAAATACCACCTACAAAAATCTATTCAGAACCACTGAAAAATTGGGGATAGACTTATATTCAGGGTTTTCTTGGATTAGGGTAAATATGATAATATATTTGTTAAATAATTTCAAAAGGGTGAAAAGTCTATTCCCCAAAGGATCCTGATTAAATCTTACAATGTCCGGTTAGCAAAAAACATCTAGCATTAAAAACATTCTGCTATATTGTTTTCAAAACAATTATTACTAAAGGGAGGTTACATATTGTTTTCTTTTGAAAACAATGAACAAATATTGTTTGTTTTCAAAAAACAAAATTAAGAATTTAGGTAGATAGTATATGACCTTAGATCGCTCTATTTATAAGAAATTGAAGCAACATATTATATTTTCTACTTTAATTTGTTCAAAAAACAACTTCATATATGTTATAATGACTACCCTACTATCTCTAGGTTCAAATTAATCCAATCAAAAGCTTTGTAACAAATCTAACACTCTGAGAAGATTAATGATAAGAACTAATGGAAGGCACTTATCCGTAATTTGACGAGCACATCAAAAGAGAACTGTAAAACATAAACCAAAGTTTAATCAATAGTTAAGACTTTACAAACGGTCAAGTTATGAGAACTTTTATGTGACAAAGATTGGGCTCTTCGTTGAGATAATGTGGTTAGTGTTAATGTTTTAGTGGTATGCATTGCTCCAGAAAATAAAAAAAATATTAAGGCTAAAATACACATTTATGTTAAATTTTTGTCACTTTGTGCCATTATTTAAATAAAAAAATTCTACGATAATTAAATTTAAGTTTTGATAGCCAGTTGATGTCAGCTTAGGCTAAAATATGTTAATAATTTAATAAATTACATCCAAATGATATAAATTTGCACATTTTCTATTTTTTACCAAGGTTACCTTGCCCTTCTATCCTCTTTACAATGTGTAAAACAATAAATTAAGATAGTTAAATGTATACTTGGATCTTTATGAAAACCAATCGCCCCCTCGACAAACACCCCTGGATCCACCCTTGCTTAATGGTATCAACATATTCTAGGAAGGATCTTAATTTCCCAATTTTCGATACTTCCATGCTTAGTTCTCTAATCCCAGTAAATAATGTAAAGGACAAACACAGGGAATGGACATAGGATGTGAATATATATATATTAAAAAAATCTTTTTGCTTAAGAGAAAAGGTGTTGTGCTTAAAGAGATTTATAATTCCAGTAAATGAAAATTCTTGTATCCAAACAAAACAGAACTAATCAGAGTTTGATACATTTTCATCATAACCTATGAAAACTAAATTATTGCAAATGTGCTCAACATGACCTTTTGTTTTAGTAATCATGCACAAATCAAACATGGTTGTTTGGTTTTGGTATTTATTTTTACTTTTTGTTTTTACCCTCTTTAGCCGTTTTTTCACAAATATATCATAATTATGGTATTCAGAAAAATAACCACGTTGAGATCCTCAAATCTTTAAGGATATTTCAGATTCAAGGAAATGTCGATTCAAGACTCAAATCTTTTAGAAAAACTATCAATTTTCAATTGGAATTTGTTTTAGAACTCAAAATACTGTTTTTGATGGTTCAAGATCATAGTTTTAACTTGACAACCAGGCCCCGGACTAGTAACTTAACACTTCTCTGAATGTATAAATATTATAATGACTGTATTATAGGAAAGAAAGTTACCATTTAGTTACTATTTATAATTTATATTTCCTCTTCTGCTCATCAATTTTTTCCCCAAGTTCTGATTCAAATTCAAGATTCGAAGGTAGAGTGGAGATTCAAATTCATAAAACAATGGATTCGACCAAACTTAATTTTTTTTATTGCGATGGTGGGTTAGAAATCAGCATACAGAATTGAACAATATTGGTTAGATTTAAAAATTTGAATCGAAATCATAGCATTTCTTATTAACACACTTTCAACATAAATGCATATAAACTGCCTTTGGATATACGTTTTAAGTACAAAATGCTTAATTTTGGAGCTTCTAAATGAATTATGTAAATGTATAGAACTTTAGACAACTAATTGTTGAATCTGAACTTTGTCTTTGTTAAATTTGCTACATACAACTTTTTTTTTAACACCAAATAACATTTTAAAGGTCTTAAACTTTTAAACTTTCATAAGAAATAGTTATTTGCCAAACCAATTTTATACTATTGTCTTCAAACTTTCTTTCATTTATTGTAAAGTTATAAAATTAACATTTAAAAGTACTTGCACTAGTAAGTGATTCCAATGTACAAAATTTGTTTTATATAAATGTTTCTTACATACGCTCACTAACACAAAGTGGTGGTGGCCGGATTGTAATTATTTTAGGGTGAACATTATTACACAATGAGGGCTGTTGGTAAATGTTTGCATATCATTTATCTAAGTTTTTCAAATGTCCAATAAGAAAGTGCGCTTACAGGCAGCGGAGTAGACAGGGGAAACTCTGGTCAATAATGACCACGTGCTGCTACCTGAGCGATTGCTGTATACGTCGCTGTTGCCATGTGGCAAACTTGTGGAATGCCGCATTGAGTAGTTGATTAAGATGACTAGTAAGGTGTTTGCTCAAAGGTGAATGTTCCCGCAGCACTCGATCCTACAACACAACTCATGTAGTATTAGAAAAAAGATATTCTATAGTTTTTTAGGCACATAAAGGAAACAAAACAAAGATGTGCCTTAATATTTAACTGACAAATACTTATTACTATGAAATTTAACAATTAATTAATATTCATAAAATAAAGTACTTCAAGCATGATACAATGTCACGGGGAATTAATTAACCAAACCTGTGTGACTGTTGGAAAAAAATACCCAAGGTACCAGCCGGGAATCAAACCTGGGACACCCCCTTTTCCTCAGGCTCGTACCAGGTGCATCGACCACTACCACAGGAGCGGTTAAAATAGCATGTGATGTGTGAAAACATTAAAAGTTTTTTGTAGTACGTCTCTCATTGACCATTTGGGTGATACACTAATGTAATAATTAAGCTGATGGTCTTAGGGATTAGGAAGGTTATATTTAGTGGAAGTGCACTCATATTTGAACGAAGGGGAGTGGAAAACCATTTTGAAAATACCACCCTCAGTACACCAGAACCAACATTTAACCTTGATCTAGTCTTCGGCAAACTAGTGTACTCCCAGAGCGGTGCTTTAGACCATGTGGCCAACAAAGAGTGTGTGATAATGTTAATTGATTTTTGCAAAATTTGTGGCTTCATAGATTATCCAGGACTACGGTTTTAAACATAAAACACTACTTTTGATCAAAATATATAGATAAAAAATAAAGAGGGTTAAGACTGTTTACACCTTGTGTTCGTTCTATTTATTCCTGTTCCTTTCTCAACATAAAATATTTTCGAAGCAGTAGCGAATTTAGGTTATGTTACAAATAAATAAATTGTTCAACTAATAAGTCCCAACAATAAATGTATAGGAAACATTTACCTCAAAAGTTTTGAGACGAGCAGTGTGAAAGCGGCGAAGTGCCTCGTGCATATGTACAGCCTTTTCCTCCAGATTTGTACTTGTTGGCGGGAAGCATGACCAGAAATGCCTCAAAAGCTCGCATTGAGACAAATACAAGTTTCTAAGTTCTTTCTCAAGGTCAGGAGGAACCAGCTCTATAGAAAACAACAATCAAACATTGTTAAATAATAATTTTAACCAATGGATAAATTTCTTTGCTCTAACCCAAACCTAGCAACTTTTAATTATTGAATTACAAATATATTGTCCCTATATTCCCTTTAAAATGTCTCTCGGTGTAGTACTATTGATTATTTAGTTCAGCATTTGATATAGAGAAGGGAAGTCGCCTTGAAGTGTAAGTGTTGTATATGGTGTACTTTGTACCCAGTGCCACACACGCAGCAGAAACATGGACATTGAATCTAAGAGAGACTATAAAAGTGAAGGCCACGAGAATGAAGTTATCTGGGAGAGAATGGCAGTACAGGGAGTACATGAAATAGTAGAGGGAGCAAGACTGAGATGGTATGGGCATGTAATGAAAATGGAAAAAAAAGAGGATGCCAAAGAAAATGTTGGAAATCAAGTATATAGGAAAAATTCCACAAGGGAGGCCAAGAAAGATGTGAGGAACAACTAACCAAAAGTGTTCAAGTGAAAGTAAAAGAATGGAAGGAATTAAAGGAGAAAGAGTGGTGGAAGAATAGAGGAAGAGGAGTAGGATCAATTCCTGGTATGACCAAAATTTTATCATTAATGAAATATGGGTTTATTCTTTCACAGTGATGAATTAAAGGCCAGGGACTGGATGTTGTGACGGTCCTATTCTTAAGTTTTACTATAAAGCATATGAAGCTATGATAGGACTTGCAAGTCGATAGTGGAAAATATATGGCTCAAATTAAAGAGTGGCCACAGGCTGGAAACAGTAATGGATGTAAAGGGTCAAATATGTATTAGAAAACTTTGGCTGAACTTTAAAATATAAATAAATAAACTATAGTAAATAATCATGGTGTATGAAGCTCCGAAAAGTTGAAGTTAAAGGTCAGATCTCCTTTGCCTTCGACTTCTACAATAGCTTTCACATATTCGAAAAATTTTGAATAAAGGATAAATCTTAGATAAATTATCAACAATTTAATTTTATCTTACTAAATATTACATTTTTCAATATTTAATAATTTTAAAACTGTCATAAACAGAATTTTAACACCAACTAGTAATTTAACTACCACGACATAATATGTATCAAAAGCGAGTAAGTAAATGTTAATATATTATATTCACTATCAACAACATAATTTTGTAATAAATAAAGATAACCACAAAGAAATAACATCATGGTCACTGGTATGAAGCAGAGAACGCACTTTAGTTGTGCTATCATACCAGCTTGCGTCTAATGTTTAGTCCTTAATATCCTATCGCTTTAGATTTATCTGTGACAAACTTACAAGTTTTTCATAGCTTCTTTGCATTTTCTTTATTATTCAAAATGGCTGATACAGAAATTGGGAAATGAAAACAGAATTTAATTTATAATTATTATTATCATCAGAGAAATGCAGATAAAAAGACATGCATATGTAAATTTTGCAAAATAATATTATAAACTCCACAATGTAAATAAAAATTAAAAGTTTATTAATAATTTATAAAGCTTATCAGTAAGCTTGTGTGCATATATTTATTAATATAGCCCTTAGGTCTAAAATAAGGAAATTTTCCTGGTCTTTGTTACTAACAAGATCTATAAAAATAGTCAATTTAAAAATTTCAAGCAGCATTAAGTGAAAATAACAAAAATCCTAGGTAGCTTCGACTTCGACTTTTCTTCGCAAGTTTCAAGATTCACTTCCACTTCGCTTCATATTTGAAAAGTGACTTTCGTTCACCCTAGTAAGTAGAATTGACTTAACTCCACAGAATTGTTTTCACAAAGAAAATGAACTTTTGCAACATACAAGTTTGTCAGCTAAGTGTATGACACTAGTAGTTTACATGAATTATACAAAACTTCTTACAAAATATTGGTTAATAGGGGTGTATTAAAACCACATTTTTTATGTGAAGCAAAGTCAAATCAAGTGTAAGCAAGAGTTCTAAATCCAAATAAAAAATTTAATTCTATTAAAAATTGTTTATGTCGACAAAATATAATGAACATATTTTTATAACTCCAGACATCAAATATAATTTACAAAGTGTTTAATCGCAAAATTAGGGGTGGATAGGATCCCGAACCCTCGGGAAAATGTCGGAATGTATTCATTAATGGGAGTCGGGAGAAAAGACCCTTTCCTAGCAATAGTTTGGGTGGGAAATAAATCCCACTGATTGTTCCAGCAGGTACTAGTAGCTCAATTTCTCTTGTTAGGTTTGACAACAGAGAGAGCTTGGAAAACTTAGAGGACAGAGGTATATTCAAGGCCTTAGTCGGAAGGGGGCATGATACCATAAAAAAGCTACTCCATAGAGATTCTAGAGGTCTTTAATATGTAGATTTTTTCCCCTAGCCTTTCGCAATTGGGGGATGTGCCCACCAAACCCCTCCCTGAAATTAATGGCTGGTTACAGCCTTGGGTATATTATACTCCATCTTTTGGAGCATATAAATGGGGGAGGAAGTATCTTGCCAAGGTCAACTATTTATGAGCATCAGCCTGTCTGTTGTTAGCAACAAAACAATGAATATAGATTAAAGGGGTGTTAGACAAAGAACCTTTAAGGGCTGTCAATTCTAGAGAACATTATAGGGGCTTTAAACAGAAGAAGTTTCAGGGGTCTCAAATATAAAGAATATTTATTTAAAGGGTTTAAAACCTAAATAATTTCTAAGGGGTTTTAGGCCTAAAATGTAAGTGTTCAACTAAGAAATTTAAGGTGTTTCATAACTAAATGATATTTAAGGGATTTAAGACCTAAATAGCCTTTAAGGGTTTAAGACCTAAAGAATGTTTGCACTCTTCCAAGAGGTAGTTAAATATAAAATGCCACTTTCTAAAGAGATTAGCTAGTAAAGATAATGTATTAAAATTAATTATTCAATTTGTGTTATTTAATATTTGTTCAAAATTTTGCTATTTGTTTCAATTAAAAAAATGCAATTCACACACCCCTATCTATATAATTAGTTTTATGATATATTATTTGTATTAAATTTAATAATATCAAAGTTTTTACAAGTATTACCATATTAGGTTAAAACAACATACATATTTTTAATCTAAAATTATTCTAAAGCATAATTTTTTCTTATTTGACATTCCTGTCCCATCCTGATATTTTGACTCATTTCCCATCCCAATATAAAAATGTCATTGCCATCCATCCCTAAAACTATTGAACGAATTTTATTTTTAGTTGATAAATTACATTACTTTTACAACATATAATTCAATTACTACAAATAAATTCGCATGTACATTTACAATTATCAAAGCCATTTTTTTTTTCAAAGCTAGGTCAACATTTTTAAAGTTTTAACCACACTCTTGGTTAACCTAGGTCAAAAGGTCAAGGTTATGACATATTAACAATATATCCTTGGAATTTTTATTCGGGATGCCTCACTTACGTGCCAAAGTTTCTTCTTGAAAGCCCCTCATTAGTGCCCCACCCGGCATTAGTTCACCTAAAGCACTGACTGCAGAAGCGGGAGAGATAAGTGATTGTACTCTACGGTGGTTACTATGCCATGAGGAACACTCCTGATGCAACTGTTGCAAGGTCGTTGCGAGATCATCCTGAGTGCTGTCCAGACCTAAACATGCAAAGTTAAGCATATCAGGTAAAATTTGTTCACAAGTTTATCCATCCAGGAGATGAATTGGTTATAATTACTTTATAGATATTGATAATATCAAACTATAGTGATATCTGCAAATCAGAAACTTGACTTTATGTATGAATACATTAACGTAGGCATAGATCGTAATAGCCTTTTTAGATCTAAAAAAAAGGCAATTGCTAAAATAAATTTGAGTGTATTTCCTTAGAAGCATATATTTTTCCAATGTGGTTGTATTATAATTATTTATTAACAAGTTGAATACTTTTTAATCAAAATAGGGAGCATTCTGCTACCCCTTTAATTAAATTACAATAAAATACAGTCATCTTTGAAATCTTAAACTGCTATTATTCAATAAAAGGGTCTCACTGGAAGCTGCAGGCATTGGACCATGGAGGTAACGTTCCACACGAGATAAATTGAGGTGAGAATTCTTAGTCTGAGGGTCTGAGGTACTAGCTGCTGCATCCAGGTCTTCATAGCTGATCTTCTCCTGGATTCGCAACTGTAACCAATATATTGCACATTTTACAATGCATGTTAACTTATTTATGAAACTAGTGAACACTCATTGTAGGGGTGTGCGACGCTTTGAAAACTTTTGACTTCACACAAAAATAAATATTGGCTTCAACAATCGCAAAGCTTCGCCAATAAATATTTTTAAAGTTAAAATACACAGTTATTAGGAGTGGACGGGATCTCAAACCCTCGGAAAATTTTGGGAATTTATTCATTCCAAGGGTTTGGGCGGGAAATAAATCCCGCTTATTGATCAAACCGGTACTAACAAGTAGCTTGCACAGGTCAACTATTTATAAGCATCAATCAGAGTCTGTTGTTAGCAACCTAGAACCAAGAGTCGAGATTACAAGGGTGTTAAACTAAATAACCTTTAAGGGGTGTCAAACCTAAGAATATATAAAGGGTTTATACTTAAATAATATTAATGGGGTTTAAAACCTAGACAATCTATACTGGTTTTAGACCTAAAACATTTATTTAAAAAACTTAGTAGAGACATTTAAGGGATTTCATAACTAAAGAATATTTAAACAATATTGTTAATACAAAACACAAACCTATATAACCTTTAAGAGGTATTAAAATAGAGAACATTTAAGATTTCAAAGGACATTTAAGAAGTAAAAAAAATTATTGTTTTTATCTTTTGAACTCTTCCAATAATAATTATAAAACACCATTTTCAAAATAAATTAATTAATAAAAATAATGTATTAAAATTAATTATTTGATTTGTATTATTCAATATTTGTCCAAAATTTTTGTATTTGTTTCAATAAAATATTCACACACCTGTATCTATATTATGTTTTTTATGACATATTTTTTGCATTAAATTTAATTATGTTCAAATTTTTACAAGTATTACCGCATTAGTATAAAATAATTTATTTTTAATCCAGAATTAATCTAAAGCATCATTTTTATAATATCTCTTTCTGTCCTGATGTAAAAATGTCCTTAATTATATTAAATTTTAGTCAATTTGTGTTATCTACAGTATAATTTAGTATTCATATGACGAACATCCAGAGCTATTAAATTTCATGTTATTGGCACACTTTAAGGAAGAGTGAAAGGACAGTGTGTATAAGATGGAGAGTAGACTAGAGGCCACATGCAAGAACTTGACTAAGTGGATGCTAAGTGGGCACTAGAGTGGGTTTGCTTGCATAGATCATGGGTTGAAAGGTGGAAGAAGAATGAATCAGTGATTGATTCGTTAAAATAATGATGAAGAGAAATAAATGGAATTTATGTAGCTATACACACTGCATGTGGTTGCTCCTTCGGAGAGATACATTTTTTTAGGAAGAATTACTAGGTACTTGGGAAAGGAAAGGCAAGTGGTGATGAGAGATCATAATGCCCATTTGGAAAGTATAAATGAGGAAGGTAGAAGTTTAATGGAACTGTAAGCACAAAATGGAATGTAGGTGGAATACAGTTGGTACAGAAGAAAAAAAGCCATAAAATTATTATATACAGCTGGGATGGGGAACCAAGGTTTGTGAGGAGCATGTCACCTGTCACAAGGAGAAAAAGGATTAGTAATAAGTTGTCCAAATTGAGGGTAAAGGCGAGTACATGAGATAGTATAAGAGGCGCGCTGAGAGATGGTATGGTCATGTGATGAATATAAATATATATATACTTGGCACCGCGTCTTACTATCCGTTTGGGTTTACGCTTAAGTACTATTTATGCTAATTGGTTAAAATTGGGAAGGTAAATATAGAGGAAGTGAATCTGCTTTTGCGTGGAGGAAGAGTGGAAAACCATTCAAGGAAAACTGACCCCAGTTCATCTGAGCAAGATTCAAACTTCAATCTCCCCCATCCTCAGCAGTCTAGCTCAACACAAAACCAGGACTAACTATGCCACTGAGGTGGATGTTATGTGATGAAAATGGAAAAGGATATGATTACAAAGAAAATGATGGAGATGAAATAGGTAGGAAAAAGACCCAATGAGGAGCTACTTGAATGAATAAGTAGTCCCTCAGTCTATGAAAACTGAGATAGAAGGCTGGAGGGTTCGATGTGCTGACCACATGACACCCTCAACCCGAAAATGTTGGCACTATCTTCGCCAACATACGGCAGCCTCTCAAATGGTATAGCCTACTTGCAGGCTGACACCATGGAGATATTACTCAAGTTAAAATCTACCAATAGGATAAAAAAATTATTCCCAAAACATTTATTTCTGGAAAATTGTGTAAATCCTATAGATGTATGAAAACTGTAGACACAGTATTAAATAACAAATACCCACTTCAGTGGCCAAGTGGTCTAAGGCGTCACTCCAGTGTTAAATTGGCCTGCTGATAGGGAGCGCTTGGGGTTCAAATCCTGGTGGATTACTGAGGGTAGTTTTTCCTAAATTGTTTCCCCATCTTCCAAAATAAAAATGCTGGTAGATAACCTCTCAAATGCTTCCTTCCTCATTACTACCCAATTAGATTATCATATATGCATATAACATGAACAGGTAGTATGACGCAGTGATATCAGTAATAAAAATGAACAGATATATTAATAGTCAAAATTATTCTAATCTTCGAATTGAAACTGCTTTTAAAATATTTTATTGCCTCTTTAGCCTTTAAAGTTTAAAAATTAATAAAAGCACAGTGGCCAAATTTAGCACATTAAATTTTAGTTATTTTTTATTTTACCTGCTTACTAATAAACTCAAATAAATGGTATGACAAAATCGTAAGCTGCATACTCTCTCGTATAGGTTATTATAGTTAGTGACAAAACCTTCAAAAATAAGTTATCCCTAATTTTACCGTAAATAATTTTTGTCTCTGATAAATAAGTATGCAGTATTATTTATCACTACCCTCCCCAGATATTTATTTGAAAAAATAGTTCAAGACTTTTTTTAAAAAGGTGATTTATAAATCAATGAGCGAGTTCTTTCTACTCTTCTCAATAATATGACCCGGCTGCTAGGGCTTGTATCTATGGCCCATAGTTTTTATTGCATGGGGGCCATCCTTAAATTACGTAAGGCTTTTTTACATGATTTTGATCCTCCCTCCCTGACGTAAGCTTCCTCCCATCTCTATAGCTTACATAATTTTTAAAGATTTTGTAGTAGTTTTTTTCATTGTTATTTTTATATATAAGGATGGGTAATATTCCACTTTGGTGGCCACATGGTCTAAGGCGTCACTCCCGCAATAGAATAGTCTGCCGATGACTGGGAGATCATGGCTCAATCATGATCGGGTGACATTTCCTAAATATTTTCCCACTCTCTCTACACGCGAATGCGGGTACACTTCCTCTAAATTGAAATGTATTCATCCCTAACCCACTGGCATAATTAGTTCATACCTAAACCAGCAGAATTAATTAAGGATAAGTACGACATTTGCAGGGGAGAGTAGAAGGAAACGATTGAATAAGATCTACACAAAATACCCTCAGCAGGGATTTGAACCTCCAGACATAAGCGTCTAGCTGGCTGGGATGGATAAGCTAATTTTTCTGCTCGAGAGTATGATTGTATCTTGACGTTTTATCTCCCCACGTTTAGTCCAACTTGGTCGCCTACACACTTTATGGTCCTGCACTACACTTCTTATCTCTCTCAGTTCTAGGAAAAGTCTGCTTGCGGCCTCGCTGATTACTGGTCAGCCAGCCTCCCAATTGTTTAAACAAACCAGTTATTCTGCCAACCTGATGGCTGGAATCCACCAGTTTGTATAATGTTAGCAACGCCATCTATTTTGAGAGCTGAAAGCTCACCACACCGCCAGAGAGGGTAGGCATGGCCTTAATGCATTACCTTTTTGTTCTTTTGGTAGTCCACTGCATCAGAGGGGACTGTACCATTGGACTGACCAGGTGTGTGGAGCACGGCAGAGTTGGGTTTGTCCGGAGGACATACAGAAGATAAGTTATTTTGTTGGCAAGCTTTCAATACCATGATGGAGTGTTGATTGAACCTGAAACAAAACACATTGTTATAAGTCTATATTTGTATTCACAGTTTTAACAGATTTATTAAATTTTTTTTTAAAAATCAAAACTACAAGTAAAAACATTAGTATTGCAATATGAAACCTGCCATCACTTATCCTAAACAAAAATCTGCAAAGTACTTTTGTATATATTTACATTTAGTTTTGAAATATCTTAAAGTTGTAAAAAACTGCATATTTTATAAGTGAGATCAATTTCTGCACTTTAAGAGCTCATTATGTTTGCCTATTTACCGAGGGCTATAAATGGCGTGAGAATGCCACTTGAAAATAAGGGTGTGAAGAATCTACTGTACATTTTTTATTCAATCTTCAAAGAGAAGCCGATTTTAATATATTAGGGGTCTGCGAGCTTGGGTTTTTTCATTCGAGTCGAGTATTTCTAAAAGCTCCCGATTTAGAGTATATTCAAATTTTAAAATGTTAAAAAGTATATTAAAACATATGTTTTTAAAATATAAATTACTCATTTTTATATAAAGTATAAATATACTTTTCTTTAAAAGTTAAATAATGGAAATATCGGTTTTTAAATTAGAAATAACAATTATGTAACACAATTTAAAAATAATAATAACACTCAAATAAAAATCTAATAGAAAATTATTAAAATGGTTTCAACAATAATGTCTTTGAGGACATTAAAATTACACTAATAATTATAAAAAGGCTAGTAAAATTAATAATTGCATGATGGCTTGGAAATGTATAGCGAAACAGTGTAGAAACTATGCACAATTATGTAAAATAAGTGATAGTTTGAATTTTTGGGAATATTACTTTATCATTAATGTATTTTCATATGAAGAATAAATATTTCCGAAAATTCAAAACAATGTGCAACTGTGGAAGTGGAGAGTGTAAAAGTGTAGAAAGAAAATAGAGAAGTGTTTTTGTTTATATCTCGGCTTAACCTAACTATTCTTTCAGATTGACTTCCTTCACTATCACTTTACATTATTTAGAATGTTTCTACACTGTCTTGATAAAAATTTAATTATGACGTTTTAATATGATATTTCCCAAAATATGCTTCAGTAACTTAATTTACCCTATAATAAAACATAAGAATCAAAAACAATTAGGAATTTGAAATGTTTTGTATTTCGTTTATTATTCCTTAGTGCAATAGTGGATGATGTCTTCTATTCCATTTCCATTCCTCTATGTACAGTTGAACATGCGCATTATACAGGCTCTTGTTAAGACATTGTTTGACTGAGAAATTTACTTGAATTCAATTTTTAATGCTTATAGAAGTTGATGGTTATTTTAAAATTAAAAATAATATGATTAAAATTATATTTTAGCAAACAATATGAAATAGTAAATGCTTTTTAATATCAATGTGGTAAGTTTGGTAACATATGTATTCCCATGAATAAAATCGACATCGATTTAAAACAGGTTAACCAAAATAATTCTATTACTAAATAATAACTAAACTAGAACTAGTTTTGTAGCCAAATGTATTAATTAATTAGAGTTTTAAATATCTTAGGGTTGAATTATTATTATTATTATTATTATTAGCACGCGTCTTACTACCCGTTCGGGTTATACGCACTTACGCTAATGTGTAATGGTAAGGTGATTGCGAGATGAAATGGAGGACCTACAGTTTAACATGGAATCCGAACCACGGTGGAGGCCTGGCATTCCCCACATTCACAAGATGTCTTGTCAGAGGTGAAGGAAGGTTTGGTAATCAGATAAATTTGTGCCAGGACCGAGGATTGAACCCCGGCCGCCAGCACAGAAGTATGACACCTTACCCCTAGACCACCAGGTCACCGGTCTTAGGGTTGAAAACATTTAATATAGTAATACATTCTTAATATAACATTTTTAATTTAACATAAATTGTTATTTTAGAAAGGGACTAGGTAAAAATGGTAAGGAGAATCATTTATTTATTTAGTAATCTTCTCAGCTATTTTTACTTTCATTAATTTGTTATGGCAATACAAGTAAAGTCCGTTCACGATAGGTTTTAGCTGGATGAAAGTACAAAAATCATATGTTAAGATTTTGGGTTGCCAACACTTGTAAAAGATCACTGTTTTGTTATAAATGTAAAGATCTTTAAATACCTGTTGTATATTACATTTAAAATAACGTTAACTTAAGTTTTCTAATACTATTTAATTTTTTTTAATAATTTCTTTTTATCGAATTCGAAACAATATTTTAAACATAATCAAAAGTACTTATTCTTTGTTTTGGAACGTTATTGATTTTGTGTAATATATTACACACATCAATACCTTTTAATAAAGGCATCATATTTACTTGGAAAAGAGAAAATTGTTGTCTTTTTTTTACATACAATAAATGAGTTTATGATTATCTGATCGTATTTTGAAATAATTAAGTGAATAAAATATTTTCATCAACTGCGTGTCTGCATCATTGTAAAAAACTTGTTTACCATTATGTTCAATCATATGGTTTAGATTCGTCAGTTGCAATTTTGAAGCTATGTTCATTAATAGTTTTAGTGAAGGTGGTGTTAATATTTTTTTAGGGGGAATAAAACTATAAATAAACTTTGGGTCCTACCTCAAATAAATATATAAATAATATTGGCCTAAATTACTATGGTTAACTATCACATTAATATATTACCATCTGTTTTCATTACAGTGATCCAAAGTGATAGATGTCAGCTGTTGGCGTATTGATATATTAGGGATTACTTCTAGTAACATTTCGAGCTGTCATCCAGGAAAACTTAGCTCGTGAATGACTTTTCCTATGTCCTGTCTAGTTGCTACTATTATTTCTTACTTAGTTTCATCTATTTTCGATTAGTTTCTACTATTTGCTGTTTAGTTGTTACTATTATTTCCTGCTTAGTTTCGTCTATTTTCGACTAGTTTCTTTACTATATGCTACCATTTTTTGCATCTATTTTACTTAACAACCAATCCATATACTGTCCTAAATCTAAACTCCTTGTGGGTTCTACCATTGTTTGTTCCTTTACTATCTCATGCCCTTCCTGGGCTACTATTATACTTTCTACAGTAATTAAATTTTCTTACGTATCCCAGGCCTCATAGTATATTTTGGATGTCAAAAAGTAGGAAAAGTAGGACATTTTGATGAAAAAGTAGAACTGCCCGTTTGATAAAAAAAAATTACATTTTAAAAACCCTATATTCACCTCAATGGAAAAATAAATAATTAAAAACTATGTTTTTATGTTATTAGGACTGTAGCAAAAATAAGAAAAGTATTTTATAAAAGAAGAAAGGAATAATGCTCAACTATCATCAACCCCTTGCAATACTCCTTTTATCCCCTCTCCTCTTTAATTTATTTTACTTTGTCATTTAATTACGAATCCCAATTTGGAAATAATGATAGTGAAACACAAGAGGAAATATTCATAATAATGATGTTAATTATCATAAAAAGATGACATAGGTTAAAATAAACTGTGTTCCACCTTAAGATGAAATATATTTAAAAAATAATCTGTGAAACCTCATAGTAATAAAAAAAATCTACCCCTGTGTCTTACTGCCCGTTTATGTTATATAAAAAAATAATCACTCTTTCATTTATTTTTGGGTTTCTTTGATTCATATTGGATTCATATTGACTTGCACAAAAGTAGTCCAACATTGTTGTCTTTCTCTTTTTAATATGATTTTGTTTGTTTCTTATTTTCTCAAAAGCACTGTCACTTTCTTCCAATTTTTTGCCCGGAGCTTCTAGTGTAGTTTGAGATATTTGCAAACCTTTCCGATCATTGATTTCCATTGCATTATTAATCCTTTCATTCACTTCTGCCACTAATGACTTATAAGATTGAACTTCTTCTTTAGCTTCTGGTTCTTGCTTTTCCAACAGGTTCTCTTTTTGCATTGCCTCTTTAGCTCCCTAAGATTTCTTTTCCAAAACTTTCCTATTGTTGTGCCTCACTGTTCAGTCGACCCTTGTATCTTTCCTCCGCACTTGCACCGGCCGCTCCAACCACCCTCCCTACTGCCTGGACCGCCCCACAGTCCATGTTCTCTGAGCCGTCCATGACGCTTTCCCCTCTGTAGTCACCACCAAAGAGAACTCCCCTTCCTATTGGCTCGCTTGGCGGCCATTATCACTCATGTTTTCCCGAATCAATGGGAAGCTCCCTTTTCTCTTATTGGACAAGGCCAGGCAGCAGCGGAGGGTATATAACAAGGTGAATTATAGAGCCGATTCAGTGGTGACCCACCCTGGCGAACCACCATTACAGAAGAGCAAAATAAAGTGTCATTTTATTAAGAGCAATTTTGTTGGGACGCCTTTCACCGTTCCTACCTCCCACCATGACTCACATTACCGGTACTACTTCCTTACTCCCACCCACTAAACCCACGGGGAACGGTGCCTAGCCACCAACGTCACCAGGAGACTGCACTTCGAATGATGCAACCCGCTACACCCGAAGACGCAGTTGGGGATGACACTATATGCTTGATACTCTTAACTTAAATTTTTTATGTTCTCTTTATATTCTTGCTCTTGTTTCTTCCATTCAGCCTCAATTCTCCTCTCTTCTTCAAGGTCAGCCAAGTACAACTTATGGGCAAACATCCTTTCTTGACGAAATTCTTTGTGAATGATACTGTGTTGCACTGATAGTTGTAACGTATAAGATCATCTTTGGTAGCCTGCATGCCCTGATGGATGCCTCAGAGAAACAGGTCCTTGTGTCAGTAAGATAGTTTGATGTTAGTGAGAATCCTCGCTCAACATCAGTATTTTCATGGGGTAACACAAGGATAGCTTTGACAAGGCTTTTAATTTAGCCTTTTCTAGTTGGAAATAGTTCATTATAACACTACCGCCAAAAACAATTTTATAACCATTGAATTTCAAATACAGTGTACAAGTTTTCAGGACTACAATTCAAATTTATTCAAATCGCGTGAAACATTATGATGCAAAATTTTGTTTTGTTAACTTACCAGCAAAAAGGAAGATCCACACTTCAACCTCTAAAAATCAAATGGTTTATTTCTTTTGGAGGTTAAAAAGTAGGAAAAAAAGGAGTTTTCCCTTAAAAGTAGGACTTCACCTACTTTCCTACTGTAAAAGTAGAAAAAGTAGGACAAAAATGAGTCCTGGTATCCTTTTCTGCCTATTTTTGAGCTCTTCCTCTGAAATTGTCTCTACCCTGTCCTGCTCTTTTTCTCTTGTTTCTTTATCTGAATCTTCTAAGCTACTGGCACTGAATATTATTTTGTTAGATTTATGCTACCGGCACTGTAGATTATTTTGTTAGATTTATGCTACCGGCACTGTAGATTATTTTGTTAGATTTATGCTACCGGCACTGTAGATTATTTTGTTAGATTTATGCTACCGGCACTGTAGATTATTTTGTTAGATTTATGCTACCGGCACTGTAGATTATTTTGTTAGATTTATGCTACCGGCACTGTAGATTATTTTGTTAGATCTAAGCTACCGGCACTGTAGATTATTTTGTTGGATCTATGCTACCGGCACTGTAGATTATTTTGTTGGATCTATGCTACCGGCACTGTAGATTATTTTGTTGGATCTATGCTACCGGCATTGTATATTATTTTGTTAGATCTATGCTACCGGCACTGTAGATTATTTTGTTAGAGCTATGCTACCGGCACTGAATATTATTTTGTTAGATTTATGCTACCGGCACTGTAGATTATTTTGTTAGATTTATGCTACCGGCACTGTAGATTATTTTGTTAGATTTATGCTACCGGCACTGAATATTATTTTGTTAGATCTATGCACCGGCACTGAATATTATTTTGTTAGATCTATGCTACCGGCACTGAATATTATTTTGTTAGATTTATGCTACCGGCACTGAATATTATTTTGTTAGATTTATGCTACCGGCACTGAATATTATTTTGTTAGATTTATGCTACCGGCACTGAATATTATTTTGTTAGATTTATGCTACCGGCACTGAATATTATTTTGTTAGATTTATGCTACCGGCACTGTGATGGTGATCACTGTGTATTTTTATGTTCCTGTCACTGTTTTATTACAATGTTTAGTAAATTTATATCACTGGCACTGTGTGTGTTCACACACACAAGCAGCTTATAGATGACCTACCCGTTGCCTCTTGGACCTCTAGTGACCAGTGTCAAAACCAACTAATCGAAGGCGTCCTGGCGACAGATGTTGTGAAGGATAGCTTCCTATTGCTTTTTTGGTAAATTCTGCGGAATTGACTTTTGAAAGAAAAAAGTAAGTTTTAATTGTGAAATCCTTTGACATCATTTCTGAAAAGCACGTGATTCCCCATGGATGAAGTATTTAAAGGATATTTTACATATAATACTTAAAGAAAATGCACTTCATCAATGACATTTTTAATATATGAGAGGGGTCCAAATCAGTATTGTTACAGAGTACTCACAGAGCCCTATAATATATACAATATTGCCTAGATTAATCAAAGCAGGAAAAACATAAGGTAGTTTACAAAATTACTCAAAGTTTCTCAACAAATTTTGTCAGAGTACGTAGATTATTTCATAAATAAAGTTGTCAACTATAATGGATATCAATTATTAATATTACTACAAAGAAGAAGATACAAAACATAACTCAAAAAGTGAAAAGAGGTTTTCCATAAAGAGACATCAGTATATTGTTAGGAATTTTTAACATGAAAGCAAGTGAAGAAATGGTACTTCAGAACCCTTAAATCCATAAGAATATTAAGAATTTGATAAAAATTAGATTTAGTTTTTGTTTCCTTCAAATGTACTTAGGTCCTATGGAAATTTGTTTCGAGGTTTAATACTGCTTTCTGGTCATTAAGCCCCAACATAATAATTATAAGACAAACTTAACACCCAGATCCCAAACAATTAATTTACCACTAAACTAAATGCATGGATGTTGTTGTGAATGGAGTGTAACTAACATGTTAACATTTAGTTACAATTTTTATTTTTTATAGCTTCTTAACTAAAATATATAAAAAAGTAATCTTATTTTCATGTTTTCCAAAATTCAGATTTAACATTTGCAAGCAAAATTAATTTTCAGATACAAGATCGGATTTGTAAAGTGGTGGATTTAATCTATTTTAATAAAGTTTAGTTTAAATAACAACAAAGGACAAAAATAATAAATGAAAGGGCATTTAATGTCTTTTTTTTATGGGAAGCATTATAGTTGTCGAAGAATTTTTTATAGTAAAATCCAAGTTTACAAAGTTTTTGACTCACAGACATCTGTACTTAAAATAATCAAATGTATACCCAGCATTCAATTTTTCATACTCATGAGCTAAAGGTTATTTTGTGTAAAAATTTTAGACATACCTCTTTATCATACTTTGGTGCACAATGTTGCCACTTTGAGAAATTGCAGTCTTGTCCATGCCCGCACCATATCCGTCATCTAGTGTCTGGTCTTCAAACGAGGCTATATCCACCATTGGATCATCTATTCCTGCATTGATATCTCTCTTCAATTCTAGCAACATTTACAAAGTAGAGTTAGTCACAAAGACTTATCTTGCAAAGAAATAACTAATTGATAGCTTCCCAACATATCTAACCATTACACTAATGATCTCAACAAGGATAATCTCTTTTCGCTTTATGAGGTGATTGTATTATCTTTGGAAAAAGGTACAGGAAAGGTGTATGGAAACATATACAAGGGACAAACACAACATGGCTTTTACTATGAAAAGAACAACACAATTGGCTAACAAATTGTGTTTCAACCGTAATTTCATTTGGTGTGTTTTATTTTTTCATCAGACCTGAGGATGATGTCATCGTAGCATCGAAAAAAGTCAAAGCTTTAATAACATTGCAGCAGTATCTAAAGGAACAGAGAATTACAGATAATACAATAATTCAATTTCTACATTTTGTATTTTCTCAATTCTTATAAATAATTCTGTAATTCTCAGTATAATACAAAGATATGTAATTTGTGCATGATCACATCATCCTTACTTAACAAAACATAGTTTTAATGTAATTTGACTCAAAAGTCCACTAATTTTTTTAAAATATATTGAACTTTTTATATGATTTCTTATAATTTCAATAACTTTTATCAATTTTTTTTATTATAACATTTCATAACTTATAATCATTATTACCAATTTTACATTCATGCATCAAATTATGCTGTTATATTATTATTATTATTAATAATAATACACTATCTATCTGTATCTTTCATCTTTAATTAACACAATTTGTACAATTTCACTGAAAATTTAATTATATTAATAAATAATTTTATTTTCATAATTTTTTCCAAGATTCAAATTTGAGATTCGAAGGTAAAGTGGAAATTCGTATTCATAAAATACTGGATTTGACCCAATACAGTTCAATTTATTTTCAATGCAGACATAAAAAGCCAATTTAGATACAACCACGTTAATATATTACTTAAGATTATTAAATTGTGTGATACCCATACCTTGGTCGTCTAGTTTGGCACACTCGGTAAAGAGATCCTTTGTACCAGTATTGATACGGTCACGATGAAAGTAGTGAGATTGAAAGAACTTGGTCCAGAACTCTGATTCGCTAAGCTTATGAGGCACATACTCGAGATGTTTCTTCCTAACAGCTGGGTATGTTTTGAAGATACACTCAATGATGTCGGCAGTCAGGTTATAGCGCAGCCCATTACAGCCATCAGTCTGTGGTTTAATGTCTGCCTGCAGACAGTTCGGAAATGTGTTATAATTTGGATAGTGATATGATAAGACAAATATGTGTATTCTATTTTTCCAGGGTATTTCAAAAGCCCTCCAATATATATTGTTACAATTTACTAGTAGTATGCAGGCATTAACGACTTAACCCATTATTATTTATTTGGGGTTTCACTTTCTGTCGGCAAATTATAGTTATAGTTTAAAAATAGAAATTGTGACATCTCTATACATAAATTTCTTTTTCTATCACCACCTCTTACTGCCTGTTAGGGTTAGTTTATATGCATATAGGATGAATACTTTAATGGGGTAGGGATGAGTAAGGAAGCATTTTAGAGGGGTAAGCTACCTGTATTTGGGTTGAAGGAGAGTGGAAAACTATCCACCCTCAGCAGATCCAACTTGGATCAAAACTTCGATCTCCTCGTCATCATATCAGTTTAACACGAGAGTGGCGCTTTTAATTATTCAGCCATTGAAGTGGCTAATCTATACTTATAAAATAACATGTCCTGAGACTGACTGATTCATCATCGCCGAGCGCAAACTATCAAGGCTACAAGCATGAAATTCGGACTGTATATTCATTTTGTTATGTAGGCACCCACTAAGAAAGGATTTTTGAAAATTCCACCCCAAAGGGGTCAAAATAGGGGATGATAATATGTATGAAAGTCCATCATTTTGAAAGTTACATAAACAAAATTTTGTATTATTGGTTATTGACGTAAAACAAATAAATACGTGTTTCAGGAATTTTGTAAATTTTATTTAATAAGGGATGAAAAAGGGGGTGAAAGTTTGTATCGGACTTGCATTATTTTTGATCTGAGGTCAAGTTATGGTCATCAACGTAACGTAATATTTTAAATTAATCTGTAAATACATATGTATATTTTCGTATTTGTATATAATCAACTTCCACGCGAGCAAAGCCACGGGCAACAGCTATCTAGTACAATATAAATTACAAAAATATGTATCTACATACAAGAATATTTTTTTTATTTTCATTAGGAAAAGGTTAAGCTTGTTTAAGATATTTACTGAAAGTTAAGTAATTAATTTAAAATATGTTTAAGATCAGAATAATCCAGTAAATTAGTGATGAAGAATTTTTTTTATTACATAGCAACTGAGAAATGATAAAAACAATGAAAAGTCTATATGAAGAGTCATACATTCTGAGTAATCAAGAGTGAAGTACACAGTTCTAAATGTGTGGAGAAAAGATAGGTCAATGTTTGGTTTTCTAATAATAATGCTGGTTTCAAAAATAACAGTTAAAATTCTAATTTATGTTCAATATTGCTATTCCTTTATTTTGCCAACTGCCGAAATCAGAAACTTGCTAAATTAATAGATTACAAGGAAAAATAACATCTTACAGAGTTATGGTATGTTTATTATTATTATTTATCACCGTGTCTTACTACCCGTTCGGGTTATATAATTTAAGTACTAATTAAGCTAATGGATTAGGAATTGCGAATGTTTAATTAGAGGAAGTGAACCCGCATTTGCGTGGAGGGGGAGTGAAAAACCGTCTAGGAAACCCCCCCCCCCCACCACCACCACCACTGTTCACCTGACCGAGATTTGAACCTCGATCTACCCGTCCTCAGCAGTCGAGCTCAACATGACTAAGCAAGTTAGCTAACTACGCCACCGAAGCGGGTGTTATGGTATGGGCATATAAGATATGTCAATATAATACCAAAGAAAATGTATGAATTACACTTGGAAGATATATGAAAAATTAAGACTAAGAGTGAGACACAAGGACATGGTGTTAGTCAGACATAGACTAGAGGGGACAAGATTGAGAGAGTATTTTCCACTTAATTTTTTTGCAGTGTTTAACTAAATTTTATGAACCTATTGATTATATTAGCACAAATGACTTCTAAACTAACTTAAATTTATAACAGACCCCGCCCAGTCTCCGGATGTTAATTCATCACTGTGAAAGGAGAAACCCACATTTCACTAATGATACATTTTTCAGCCATGCTTGGAATCAAACCTGAGACCTTTATTCCAGTAGACATAAACACTACCAAATGAGCTAAAGTGTTGGATGGGACAGTATCAAGGTAGGATAAAATACAATGACTGAGGTTGGTAGAAGAACTTGGTTCGCCAACCCAATGAGTAGATGGAATGACGTGGGAATATAATATTTTAATTATATGCTATTCTTAAATGGTATGTATATACTTTTATTAGAAATTTATAATAAAATGAAAAAAATCCCAAATAATTGATTTGCATTTTAAGAAAACTGATAAGCGTAGCTAAGTAAAGTATAGTATTTTTTCATGGCTAAAAATTTGATTCAGCTTCCAGTATATTTCATATTTTCATCACTTCAGTTTGCTTTGAATTTAAAAAGTAGACTTTACACAACTTAATAGTTTTCAAGTAAATTCCATGGTGCACAATAGGGTTATGTTTAATAACTGTGTTGATAACACCAGTTTAAATGGTCCACACTTTTACTCTTAAAATTATACACATTTCAAGCAAATACAGTTTTCTAAAAAAAATTTTTTTTTTAAATTAGTCATTGTTATTTTGTTTAAATATCCCTAATGAATGAGAGTCTGCACCCTATTGTTCACCTCAGATATAGTACGCAGCTTATTGACTGATTTTATTTGCATCATTTAGAAATACAAGACAAACTTAATGTAATAGGGCTGGCAAATTTTCCAAGGATTGTATTTGGATTTGATTTGAATAATCTTTAAAACTCATATTGGTAGCTTACCAGGAATGCCCCCGATACGCCCACCTCTTGTTTCTGGGCTGCTTGTTTCTGTGTGTATTGTGTTGCATGCTGGCTCCAGAACTCCTCTGGAGATATTACTTGGGTTATCACAAGGTCTCGATAAAGCTGGAGCAAAGCAGGGTTTTCAGACAATAATCTGCAACAAGCCATAGGAATGGAATTAGATCATATATGGGGGTTTTCACACCCCGTGAAAATAATTAAAACCTATATTTAGTAACATTCACAATGTTGATCAGAAACTACACAAAAGTATTAAGATAGTGTTTTTTAAAATATACTTAGTGATATGTCTGTTCCATAATTATAATGGTTTCAGTATAAGCACTAAATTCCTAACTCCACGTAGGCCTTTCACCCAACGAGCTATTCAAATAAGATTCAAAAGAAAGTAGAATAAATCCTGAATTATCAGCCAGTAGCATGTGTGTCCACTACTAATGTATAAATTATATGGTGGTTCGCTGACAGCTAACCGGTTTACAATGTGATTAATTACTGGAAACTAGGGGTGTGCGACGCTTTGAAACAAACATCAGAATTGACTTCGCTTCGAAACAAGTTCCGGCTTAGAAGCTTTGCAATAAAAATATTGCCAGTTTAAATACTCTATGTTCAATTATTGCCATTCTGAGCTGTTTTGTACATTACAAATTAATATACTAATGGAAAAAAACTAAAGTAATTTAATAATAAGTTGTGATAGTAGCTTGATTTGTCAGAGTAACACTGACTATTACAAACAATGGCGCAATAAAATATTTTCCAAGTAATTTTAGTGGATATTTGTATAATTTACCACAATATAAAAATTTTTCAAGTATAAATCACCTAAATAAAAATATTCAAACTTCGATTCGGCTTTGAGAATATTTCATATATAGATACAAATTTAAAAAGTGGACTTCGCACACCCTTACTGGATACTCATCATGTTTTCGCTGGGTTACTTATGTTACAGAGGCAATCATCATGAACGAACAATTATTTAATATTTAATGTATTATTCAAAGTAACTTTCTTTCAACATTCTGTACAACTGTAGCATTTGGCATCAATTTGCTGCAGTTTCTTTGCCGTGCTGCAGTTTATTGGGTTGTTTTTCAATCTATGGATGAATCCAAAATCTCCTTTAGTTAAGTCCCTTATATTTGTAATAATAGAGAACCAAATCCTCCCTTACACTTGAGTCACTAGATGTTATATTAATGAATATTAAATATTCTCAAAGACAGAAAAAGGTGCTTGCAAGCTAGATAGTTCAAAACTGATTGAAATTCCACCACTTTGGCATACCACTGTGTGAAATATAATTAACAGCAAGTTGCTGACCAAATTTGTGACTTCAATCACAAACCAGTCCAATCACAGTTGAGTATTTCTGTGGGCAAAAGGCCTTATTCAAACAAACTAAACTTCGCCTTTGGATTTTTCAAAACAAACATCACCTACTAAGTTAACTAGCTATTCATTATGAAGAAAATGTTCTTTTAAACCCTTAGTAAAATGTATGTATGTATGTATATATGTAAAAAGGATGAATATGAAAAATTATAAAATATTTGAACCAAACTAGACCTAGAGGCCATGCATTTCAGATTATATATTTACTCAGAAAATATGGTTTGAACTTACAGAACCTCAACAAAAATAAAGAGCCAAAAATCTCTATTTTTTATCATCAGCATCCACTTAGGTAATACTGATAGATATGACCATTACTCTAAAGGGGTTGAGATGAGTATAGAAGCATTTGAAAGCTAATCTACTAGCAGTTGTATGGGAAACCATTTAGGAAACACCACCCTCAGTAGACCCGACTGAGATTCGAGCCCCGACCTACACGTAATCAACAGAACAGTCCAACATGAGAGTGACGGTTTAGACCTTTCGGACCAACGAGTAAAAATAGTTGTGATTCTCTAGCAAATAAATGATTGAACTGAGGTGCTGAAGAACAGAACCCCGTCCCAGTTCCTATTACCAAGCAATCAAGTAGGCCTACTCTGCCTCACTTGTATTTGGTAGATGACAATCAAGAGTGCATAGAGTTTTGTAATTGCCTAAAATGGGAGCTCCAACGAATAAATTGTTTATTTGAGGTGTTAAATGTGCACTTTCTGGACTGATTATATCATAAAACGAGAATGTCTATGAGCAAGAGTGGAAAAAGTATTTTCCCATACCTTCCAGGGTTCTTTTACATGCCACAATCAAAATGGAACTGACAGCTTTACTTCTCCTCCAAAAAGAAACTGTGCTATGTATTTTTAGAACAAAAAAAAAGTCTACCCTAGCTGGTTTGAGCCCACAAACATCAGGTCATTTGGCGGAAACTTTAGCCCAAAACCGCCAAGGTAAGAAGAAATAAAGGCGATTACAAGTAGAACTAGATAGTTGTTGAAAGTGAGGTCAGGGTGTGAATCCCAGTAAGGTGTAATGAGGGAATTTTATTTTTCCTATATGATTTCCCAATCTCCCTCCATACAAGTGTGGGTATATTTCCTCTAAAGTGTACCTTCCTCATCTCTGCTCCATTAATGTATATGCATAGCCTAATCAGGAAGTAAGATGCAGTGTAAAAAAAAGTACATAGCTGCACTAAAATAACGGCTAGTTGCTATTACTGGTGTTTTTTTTTTTTTTTTTTGTCTTTTCAATGGGATATCATTTATTCTAATATATTTGGAAAGCTAGATAGAAACATAAAATAGGATTCCTTATAGTGATATAGGTTATTCCAGGGGGTCCCCAACCCTATGCCCACGGGCAACATGGCGCCTGCCGAGCCTTTTGCGTCTGCCTGCCACTTGTTGACCACAGCTGAAAAGTTTTTTACTAATGATTTTAATCTGTCACTTTTTCGACAAAAATCAAGTTTGTGCTGGGTTATTCTATAAGTAGTCAGACACCTTGGCCCAGCCATTAGTGCTTCTTTAAGTTACAGGCTGCAGGTTTAATTCCCAGCTTTACCAAAAAAAAATGCATTTATTGGGGCTTCCCTTTCATAATGATTAATTATAATTTAACTGTCTGTGTTTGGGTATTTTGTTTGTTCTTAAGTTAAGTAATGTAGTTGCTGATGTAATCAGACTGTATAAAAAGTACACATTAAATACCCAAAATAAACAAATATTTACTATAGTTTAGAATTTATGTATATCCACCTACTGAATTTTTACCACAAAAAAGCAGACTTAAATCTATTTAGCTTTACTTTTAATAATTTGACCCAAGAAACTAAAATGATAGGACAAAACATTTTTAGACCTATGTTCTAAGAACCCATTACAACAATTAGTCATTTTTTGAAATGTAAAGCGGTCAGGTTTTTAGGTTCTTAGCTCTAGACTATTATCTATTTTTCTAATTTAATACTATGCTTGAAACACTAATTAATTGTTAATGTAATAGGCTTGCAAATGCCCATCAATTATAATATCTAAGAACATTGGAAGAGTTTATATTTCATTCTATAAAACTCTCTTCCATCAAGTTTATTAGTAATGTTTACATTGTCAATAGGGCCCACTGATAAAACATGCTAAGCTTGGTTATATATTATTGCTATCTAACCAGTTAGGTCTAATTGTGATCTAAATAGCCTTCAGCATCTACTATGTAGTTGTTTATTCTAGACACAATTTAGCCAGTATTATTACTAAATTGATCAGCTAAAATTTTTAATTATAATAAAGTGTTGGATTTTATGCTAATAGTAAGTAACCCAAACCATGATCAAAGTTGTAAGCAATATAAATTCTATATTTCAATTTTAGGCCTTTAAGCTTTCCAATCTAGTATTTTTCATTCTTACTAAGCCAATGTTATATAATTTCATCTAATTTTTTTTACTTTTACTTTACTTTGAAAGCAATGAGCTTGTTTTATTTTATTTCTACCCAGAATTTGGGGTCTAGTTTGAGATGCATGTGTGGCTTCTCAGATTAAAGGGGAGCTTTGGTGCAGAACCACCACCCAATCAGCGCATAGCATTTGGCATCTTTGTTTCTTATTTTGAGGGTCGAAGCAAATCGAATGACACACTTCCCGAGTAACGCACGAATGGATGAGACTTGTGACTTTTTAAGTCTTTTTTTTAACCAGGAGTTGAGATTATGTTATGGAAGAAAAGTGGGCCACCCTGGTGGGTTTTCTTTTCAAAATTAACAATCAACAGAGTTTAATGGACGATTGAACCACATCTATCATATATAGTTTAGGAAAGTCAGTCACAAGAGTTTATTTATATCCCATGTACACTAATAAAGGAGGTTCATAACTGCCCTGGACATAGTGTCACGTCAAGGTCGCTATCTTTATGGGTTAAGGTGTGTCATCCATCAAGTTAAATTAAGTCACAATGTTATTTTGAACACTATAATAATGTAAAATTCTCAAATTATACCCAATGTACTTATTTCCAACATTTCAAATAACTCGCTTCATCAGTTCCCAATTTTTTTTAACCTATTTTCCATGCCCTTACAAGTCAACCCCAATGAGTTTTTCGGCACTCTCTGACCTTGCTCACTGCTGTGAACCAACAAATATGAAGGAGAGGAGGTGAAGAGTAGCTCAATACATAGCTATGGTATAATTTATTATATATGTTGTAGAAAATACATTCTTTATTCAAATAAATTTTGGGAGATTTTTACAAGTTTTTAGATTAAGATTTTTTTTAAAGCTTATAAGCTAACATAAAAATAAAACTTCAAAGAACTAAAATATTTCGTCTAGTGGATTGAAAACACAGCCTTTTCAAAAACTTATTTCTATGGTTAGCAGTAATGTTTGTACCTGTTTTTCTCCTCCAATTCTTTATTAACCTCTCTCTTGAACTTCTGCAGCAGCTGTTGGAGTAGTTCCTTCACATTATCCCGATCCTTTAACTGAGCTGCTACTCCCTCATGGTTAACAAAATGGAATGTAGATGCTGATCCATCATGTAGCACCACCTGCAGCTGTATCTTTGGTTTACCTTCAGGAGAGATCTTTTGCACTAAAGAACACAAAGTCAAAAGCTTTGGTGTACAATAAAAGCTGTAAGTAACAAAATCATTGCTTCCAGTATTTTGTCATCACATTTCAATGGCCATTTGGGTTGCTACGCATTATGCACTAATCACACTAATGTGGTAGGGACATGGGGTACATGAGATAGTACAGGAAGCAAGGGCGAGATGGTATGCACATGTTATAAGGTTGGAAAAAGAAAGAATCCCAAGGAAAATGATGAAGATGAAGTTTGAAGGGAAAAGACTGCAAGGGAGACGAAAGAAGAGAAGAGGAAAAGATAAAAGCAAGTGTGCGAGGTAGAAGATAAGAAAGTCCAACAAGAGTAAGGAAGAAAAAATCGCGAGAGAACAGAGGATGATGGAAGCATTTTAATCAGTTCATGCTGAAAATAGTAGGGATGAGAAAGGTTGAAACTAAAGAAAATGTATGCCACATATGCATATAGTTAATGGTAAATCATTTAGGAGCATACATCCTCAGTAGACTCGACTAAGATAAGAACCCTGCTCTCCCCGTCATTGACAGTCCAGTCTATTGCAAGAGTGACGCCTAGACCCTGCAATCACCGAAGCAGTTTACAGTAGGCCTAATTCAAAGTTTTATTGCCAATATTGATAATTCCAAAACACAATACTGGACTTTTAAAATGTATAGGCCTACTTGTACAGCGATATCACTATTTTCTTAACAGAAAATTCCCGAGTTTTCCAGGAGTAGTTCCAATTTTTTTCAACTAGCCCTACTTTATAGATAATACATAATATAGAGTAATAATAATGTTATTTTTCATTAATTTGACCACTATTGGGTGCCAAGGACCTTGATATAAAATGCATGCCGTTGTTAAAAAACCCTATGTTTCAAGGTTAATAAAAGGAGCTAGAGGGGCAATATTTCCTAAGACATGTATTCAAATCAGTGTTTTTAGTTCACTCTTTCATCGGCGACCGTACAAATATTTTCAGTAATATATTACACAAGGTAAATGCACCATAAAGTGACACATCAAGGATTGTTTTGGTCATATGAGTCATTAAGCTAAATAATAAATTAAGTATAGCAATATTTATGACTAATTTGTGAAACATTACCATTTAAGTTAACGTAAAATAATAATAAAAAAAAATTGTGTGTGGTGATATTTTAACATATTTTGTATTGAGCAAAATTCACTGAATTCTCCTAATCTTGACACCCTTGTTCTTAATGTCGACACTTTACAATCCTAAGGTTGAGACTTAAAAAGAGAACTATAAAACACTTTTGTAAGCTACCTAGAAAATGTTATATCCATCAAAAGAAATAGGAAATCTCATCTCACCTCTTCTACAAAAAAGATATAATTGTTTATATATTTTGTTCTTACTTCTAAAATGTCATATTTTTCTGGCCAAACAAATGTAAAGACCCTTCCTTCTGCTCTTCAAGTAAACTTTATAACCGGTTCATCAAAGTTCATAGATAAAATAAAACCTACATAGAATTTTGTACTTTTTTACTAAAATAAGCTACTAGAACCCATATTCCAGATTTTATATTTTGATAAGAAAATAAAGCATAAAAGTTTACTCTAGAATGTCTATCAGTAAGTCACTCATACTGACATCACTGTCATCTTTGATCAAGGGCTCATCTGAATCACTTTCTTTAATACATTTGTCCTTTATTTCCCTAAGTGCTGCTTTTTTAGTGCTCTAATTCTTTTCTCAATTTTTTTATTATTTTTCCTGAAATGATATTCTTTCCAAATTTTTGGAATGACTACACTGGGTATTTTTTCTTTAACCCTCTTATTCGAAGATGATGGAATATCATTTGGCCAGAATATAGCTCCTTTAAAAGGTGATGGTACATCCATTGGGTTATTTGCACACACATTCTGCCTACTCTGACTACACTCGTTGGTTGCTGTTAAATCGGTTGTTTCATGGTTCTCTAAGTTGTGAAGTAAGTACCGATAATTGTTGATTTTAGACATTACTTGTTACTGGCTGTTCATTAAATAAGGTTTTAGGTGAGCTTGTCGCTATGGCATTAGTTAGTTCCTGGTCTACAACTTGGTTCTTCAAATTGTTATTGAGTTAAATAATGAATAAGCGTTTTGATATTCTCTTTTAGCATTGTTATTGCTTGGTTGACATATTTCAACAAAAGATACTATCAAAAACCTTTTATAATCATCAATATTTTTGCCAAGCATCAAATTTTCTGATTTTTTTGTGTCGATAGACAGTAACTTTGAACCCGTGCACTTCATCAGATCAGGTTTCACGCAACGATTCATAAGGTATCTTAGAAGTTTCTCTATAGCTTCAAAAAGATATGGAGTCATTGGTTTTGATGTCTGGAACCGTTGCAGGAAAGGCTGACATTCATCTGCAATTGTCTTGCAGAAAGCTAGTTTACACTTTAGCAATGGATCACAGGCTGCTCTTTTCAGTGTCTCTACAGGTTTTGTTTTAGGAAGTTTTGCTTCTTTGTGAAACTTAACATGGTCCCAAATTTGTATTATTATAATATTATATTATATTATTATTATTAGCACCGCGTCTTACTACCCGTTCAGGTTATACGCACTTACGCTAATGTGTAATAGTAGGGTGATTGTGATATGAAATGAAGGACCTACAGTTTAACGTGGAATCCAAACCACGGTGGAGGCCTGGCATTCCCCACATTCACAAGATGTCTTGTCAGAGGTGAAGGAAGGGTTTGGTAATCAGATAAATCTGTGCCGGGACCGAGGATTGAACCCCGGCCACCAGCACAGAAGTCTGACACCTTACCCCTAGACCGCCAGGTCACCTCCAAATTTGTAATGCCCTTTGAAAGCACTTTGCATTCCCTAACCACCGCACACCACAGAACTTCAATGGAAAAGATGCACATCCTGTCAACTGGGTAAATAATGCTCGACGAGCTGGAGAGTCAGTGAAAGGTAGTAGGCCTACATGTGACGCAATAAGCTACTTATATCCCAATCAACAGACTCCACTCCTGTTCTCAAGGAACCATGAACAACATGAAGCCCACATGTTCCCAGATTTAGCAAACTACATACTTCATTGTCTGTGACAGATTTGATGTGTTCCTGAAGAAGTGTTATAAACTTTAAATTCACATTTGGGCCATCCATTGATACTTGTATCAACTTAGAGAGTGGAAGAGGAGAAATACCATCCAGAAAATGCTTCAGTAATTCTTCAGCGGTGCTCCTATCGAAAAACACACTTTTTAAGCAACGACTGATGACTTTATGATTTTCCTTGTCCCAGAATCTTATTACAATGTTCATTTGTCTCTTTGAATAACTTTATTCAATGCTTCATCAAAACAAATTACAAAGTTGTTACATGATTTTAGGCGGTACAGTAAATTGTTATGAAAGAATGGAGCCAAGCCATGCACAATGAAGTATGCAGCCTTGTCTCCACCAAGGGTAAAGGCATTGGCAATGGAACACTCGGGAAACATCAACTGAAAAATATTACTTAAATTATTGCACGAATTGAAAGACATTTTTTTGTAAACAACTTGCATAGCCCAAATTACTTCTGCCTTAGTTATATCATCTTTTATAACAAAAGTGTTATGGTTTCTTCGAGGCACTACACTAATTTCACTTTTGGCAACAGCTTCTTTCTACGGCTTTACGATTTCCGATGAAACAAAAAAACTCTTTGAGTAACCAGTCAACCCACCACTAGGTAGAATGTCTTGGTGTGCCAGAGATTCTGTTGAAACAGGGGAGCTCGATGAACCTGAATCACTTGACTGTTTTAAGAAAAAAGTCAACGGAGAGCGTTGATTTGTCAAAGTTTCAAGAGTTTTGATATGAGTTGGTCCTTTTGCATGGGAAGCTAATGCTTGCTTTCCCATATTATTTAGGTTTATAATTTTTTGCACACTTTACAAAATGCCTGCAACTTATTACTTTCAACGCCACTGATCCAGTATGAGAATTCAGGAAAATGCTATGAGCTTAGCCAGAGCTGGTTAAAAACTGTTTTTTGTTAGACATTGTGTGTACCCGAATCAGTCTAATTCACTGTATCCAACGATAACGATGCCAAACCTTGAACAAGAACTAAAACAATGGATCACTAAATTTAAAAGAATTGTCATGTGCAGGCCAGGAGATTTCTGCGTTCACCTTCTGAAATAAAATGCTACCAAAACTTGTGTTACAGCAAGTTTGAGCATGGTAGGTTACCCTCAGCTTTCATCAATGGGGCAGTGGCTTATGACGTAGTAAATACAAAACATATTTTAGTTTTTTTTCTTTTTCTAAGTGTGACATGAATTGTCATTTCCCTGACCTTTTTAAAGCTTCCCTGACTTTCCCTGACTATTATTTTTTCCCCTGACTTTCCAGACCGTAGGAACCCTGTATAAAATAACTAGAACATCTAAAAAAATTAAACTAACTCTGAAAATATCAATTTTTCATATAAAACTCTCTTAGGTAAAAGGAAGGGCTCGGAATTACCTTCCTAAAAATAGTTTACATAACACGATTGGATAAAAAGTATAGCTGTCACTGGCTCTTCTATAATCGACATATATGGTAAAGGGGCTACGGTTTTATTTACATCAATATAGTTCTCATGAACCGATAAGATAAAAAATAAAAAAAATTAAATGGTGTATTCAATATTGAAAAATTGCTAGACACATCTAAGAATCAATCAAAATAACTTTAAAAATATTGATTTTTCATACAAAACTCCCGTTGGTAAAAGGAAGGGCTCGGAATTTCTTACTTAAAGAGCGTTCACATGACACGATCGAATAAAAATATAGCTGTCAATGGTTCTTCTATGGTCAACATACATGGTAAAAGGAAGGGATTGAACTTACTTACATAAAAATAGTTCACCTGATTCAAACAGATAAAAAAATAGAAAATTTAAATGGTGTATTTGGCATTTTAATACTGTGAAATTTCCAGAGACACTTATTAAACAAACAAAATAACTTTAAAAACATTGATTTTTCATATAAAACTCCCCTTGGTATTACCTAATTAAAGAGAGTTCACATGACACAATAGGATGAAAAATATATTGTTGCCCTGGCTCTTCTATAGTCAACATATATTGTGATAATTTAAAAAACTAAGACCGCCATTATGAACACTCAATAGCTGACAATAGATAACTACATTTATAAGGTAGAAAACTTAACAAAAGACAATCTCCAGCTGAAGTATTTTTCCGAGAGTGAGATATCTCTTATTTTTAAAGGTAATATTAAAATAATGTCAACTTTTGGTGCAGTGTCACATTTGGTACATTTACCTTATGCCATAGAGTTATATATTTATATTTTCATTACTACACAATCAAGTAGACAACAAAATGAATAGCCAGATTTATCAGGATTGATAATTTTAATTAATTCAAACTGATAAACTTAATAATATTAAAATAAAGTTAATTAAATCCACAAGTAAAATTAAGAAGGATAGATATTGACTATATTTTATGTTGACTTATGTAGTTTACCTTATAAGTTTACACATGATTGTTTCTGTTGTCTGATATTGTTTCTTATAAAATTAAATTGTTTATTTGATCAATATTATTTGAATCTTTTACTTAACTAACCTAGGAAAGGTTAGGTTTAGCTAGGTCAGATGGGAACCGTAATTATAAATTAATGAATGTTTTAAAGTTAGGTTTGTGTCCTAATATTTATTTTTAAATATTAATTCGGGCTTTTAAATCCTGACGTCATTGGCGTGGGCGTTGCAATATGGATTTCAGTTTTAAGTTTTGAGGGCATTCTTGTGTGTTGTTACATTGTTTAACATCATTTTTAGATTTCCAAAAAAATGTCTAACAAAATCAAAAGATCAACAAATGAGAGTATGATTAAGAAAGAACTAATATAATTGACTGTGTGTGAGAAATCCCAAATAACAGAGAGAACACCTATGACATAGGTCTCCTAAATGATACAAAATACCTAGAGTAAACTTGAAAGCTACTTACATTTTATATCTGTGTAACGGTGACTTACAGAGACCATATCTCTGTGATCAACCATCCATGCCAGTCGTTCATTCATAACATACAAAGTTCCATCTCCTTTCTTATATCTCACTTGACCAATTTGCAAAAGGACATCTTCAGAAGATGTAGTCATGGTGGTTTAGTAAAATATTTCTTATGTATACCACCAATTAATAACTTGCAAAGCTTATTAGCTAAAAAAGAAAAAAAAAAAAAAAGATTTAGTAGGTAGTTGTTATTGACATTGGCTGTATCTGGAGAGGCCAAGGATTCTTGAGTTGTAGTCTTGATGAAATCACATTTGTCATCCCTTCCCAATGAAAACTGCATTAAGCTATTAGAACGGCAAAAGCCTTTCTACACCCCTTGGTTCATAGTGCTTCTCTTTAGAAATGATCTTAGAAACTATGTAAGCACCATCTATTAGCCCAATGAAACTAATACAGCATACTGGCACATTATCATTGAAAATTAACACATTTTAAATTGTTTTATTCTCCTTGCAATGTTTGTTTAGCATACCACATGCCAAGAAACAATTTAATAATGTTGGCAATATTAAAATCTAGACGTAGAATGATTATTCAACTCTTGCATATAATCAATTTATTATTATTGTTATTATTATTAGCACCGCGTCTTACTACCCGTTCGGGTTATACGCACTTACGCTAATGTGTAATAGTAGGGTGATTGTTAGATGAAATGGAGGACCTACAATTTAGCGTGAAATCCGAACCACGATGGAGGCCTGGCATTCCTCACATTCACAAGTTGTTATTAATACACGTCTTGTCAGAGGTGAAGGAAGGGTTTGGTAATCAGATAAATTTGTGCCGGGACCAAGGATTGAACCCCGGACCCCAGCACATAAGTCCGACACCTTACGCCTAGACCGCCAGGTCACCAATAATGTATTATTAATGGCAATGATTAAAACTCAAAATCAAGAAACCAACCTTTTCTTTATTATTTTAAAATAAATGTTCTGATAGTACATATTTGAAATGGTTTTGAAGTCTAAATCAAATAAAATACATGGTTTGACAGTTGGTAAAATATTTTTTTTAAATTGAGTCTTTTCATAAGCCATGATGATGAGAAATTATTAGTACAGAGTACACACCACTGACCACAGTAAAATTTATAATGGAGAGTAGCAAATTTACTGAGCTCTGCCTCTAGCACACGAAAAGGGGAAAGTAAAACAGCTGCCAATCAAAAACTACACTGACAGTGTGTCGACGACATATCGCTTCATCCTTGAGCTCAAGAGTGTGTGCAGGGTGCATCGGCATGACTATTCAGACAGATCTACACTTTGCCACGTGATTGGCAATGCAACTCTTAAGGGCACGTAACTTATCAAGGTGACAGTGCATAGCTAGACTATTCAGATACAGCCATTATCTTTACCAAAGTTAAGTGTATAGTTAGGACAAGTCTCAAAAAGGGCTTACATTTAAACACAGCCTCTTCAATGTATAAACAAAGAACAAAATAATCAGTCAATTATTTTACCCAACAACTTTTCAATTATAATTACAAAAACTAATATTCAAACAGATCAGTGTTTTAAACATTTAAACTAGGCCAAAATCACATGAATTGGGTGTAGTAAATGGCCTCAAGTTTATTTCCTCCTTTTAAACATTTTTATCTTTGATAGAGTTTGTTCACAACTATAAGGTTTTGTACTTGATGTCTTAAAAACAATAACCTATATGGCTTATCAATTTCTACATCACCCATTCTTAATTGCCACATTATGACGTTTTTCACTCGCCAGCAGTTTTAGGGTTTTAAAACGACAAAATTCTTAGGCCTATGTTGTCGAAATTACTATTTGTTTGTTGTAAGTTAGTAAATATTACTGGAGTTTAAGATAAAAATTAATTTAATAAAGAAAAAGAAAAAAATATATAATAGGGTTATTCCATAACTTGATATACGTCCTTGAGTTATGGCGACATCCATTTACTAAGGGTAACTTACAATAAAGAAAGTCAGTTAAATAAAACATTGGATTTAATAAATTTAATTTAATACTGTGAGATAGCCATAATTTAAATTACTATGTAAAATTTGAAACCTAAAATAATCCCAAAGAAAATAATAAAATGAATGAATTGTTTTAAGTAAATTTCGACTTCCTATTTGATATCTTTAATATAATTAACCAAATAGTTTACATTACATGTATAATCGAAAATATCATAGTAAAATAATAATCTAAGTGTATTATTTATACGTTTTAAAAGTATTTGAGCTATTAAAATGTATCTCACCATCGTAAAAAGGTCCTTTGATACAGAGCCCGGGAGTAACAAGTAAGTGATCACGGGAGCCATGTGTGACACACATAACTCGTTGAAACATCACGATCGACCGACAGTTTTCTCTAGAATACCTAACAGACGACGGAACAACTCGGGAACCTATACTGAGTCCATCTCCTCCCCTGCTAGATTGCCAAACATAGGATATATACTATAGTGGACCTTTCTTTATCAGTAACTAAATTATATTAAAAACTACTAAAAGTAAAACGACATAATTAATATTAATATTAGTTAAGCTATTATTATACATTTATTTCACAGCGATTCTAAACAAATGTATTGTATAGTGTGTGTATATATTGGCAACAATGTTAAACTAATAGTATTGGTTCAAAATGAAGTACATTCCCCTCAAGGAAATGTGACCAACTATGGTGTAGAAGTGTTTACATTTGTTTTTCAATACAATAGTTGTACATAAAAAAATTGTATTGAGAATTTTATGTAAAGAAAATATACAATTCAACAACTTTGAAAAATTGTTTATTTAGGGCTCAGGTCTAGAAATGGAAATGTTCACTTAATAAATAAAATTGACAAAAAACACGTATAAGTATATTAGAAACTTAGTTTAATTTAAGTCGTTATTACTTATTTCAACAAATGCAGAAGTAAAGTTTTCTCTAGTTCAAACAATGAAAATAATTTATTTTATTTATTTTTGTTTTATTTTACATCTATCTATTTTAAATTAACCCAGAAAATATTAGTTCTTGTAAAAATGTATTTCCATAACAACTATTTTAAAGTATTTGTAGAAATCAGAAAATTAACACGAATTAAAATATATCAAAACCTAATTTTATAACTAAGTATGGAAGGTAAGTTCGTATTAATCCACATCAAAACGTAAATCATTTTTAAGAAATCAAATAATTCTTCTTTTTGACCATATATGTTAGAGAATACTTTACAAAGAAGGATACAATGCTTAGGTTTAGAGAGCAATATCACCAGAACCGCACCGATGGGCACATAGCCAAAATCATTAAATGTCAAACTAATTTTTTACATTCACGCAACTGTGGATACATTTTTCTAAAGTATATCTCAATCCATAGCCCAATAGTGTGGTTAAATAATAATTTAATACATATACGTGTCATCCGAATGGCAATGAGAATAATAGTAAAAACATTTTCAATAGAAAGAATAATGCTGTTACATTTGGGTTAACATTTGTTTAAACGCCAAAGATTAAAAAAAAAAAAGTGTTCTGATTGTTTTATACCGGCGCTTTAGCTAGCACTAAATACGCCAACTACATGAACAGGGGAAATGGACTTGATAGGTTAGCACTTGAAAACAAAATTAAAATGCATGTTGACATAAGAATTTAATAGAGCAATTACAAGTTAATGATCAAGGCACAATCCACTATTTTAAATGTTGACCGACCAAATGGGCCAAAATACCAAATACAAAAATAAGTTAATCATTGACACACTCACAGAGTGAACTCAGCGTTTTATTTAGAAAATTAGCTCTTGAAACTCATATAATTAGTTCAGAATTATGTTCAGATGTTTTAAAATCCACTCCCACAAGATTAAATTCCTGAAATTTTCTCTTGAGGATGGGATGGGGGTATTTAAAATAAGTGAAAAGGAATAAAAAGAAGTTTAATATTAAATTTAAAGTAATATGTAAGAAATAACAGTATAATATTATTTGATAGTAATAAGAAGGAATTCATAGTATTTTTATAACAAATAACAGTATTGGACAGCATAGGCTTACATTAATTTTTGGGGGTGTTGGGAGAGGGGACAGTTAAATCCCCATTTAGCTTTACGAGCCTCTAACAATTAGTATACTATTTTATTACTCCCCTTATCATTTTCTAGCAGCACTGAGATTCTAACTGGAGACCCTTAACTTCAGAAATAAAATATATTGCTAAACCAATTTAAGTAGGGTTTACACCGTCATGTTTTGCCTACGTCAATAATTATTGGTGTGTCAACTTGACAATGTAAACCTCATTATGCATACAAATCGAGGAATTTGCATGACGCTATGTTTGCACGAATATTCGAGAACTCAAATATTTTTAAGCCAATAGTTAATTGTCGCACCAGATTAACGTGTATGCTAGATGTCTTTGCACGTGTAATCCTCCACTGGTATGCCAGTACACAAAAAATATTCTGACCTAGAGCCACGTTCAACCCTAGCTCAAATGTCCCGAAGGTAAATATTCGCACGATATTCAAAATGTTATGTTAACCTTTATTTGAATGACAATTGGGTTGGCAGCTATCGGTGCAAGTGAAGTGATTTCCCTTGAAGGCTACTGTTGACCATATCTACTTAGTCGAAAACTTTGCAAAGCAATGAAATATAAACAAAATGTTGAAAGTTTCTATTTGAATGATAAAGCCATTAGCTTTGGCATGAGAATCCTAATTATCTTACTCTGATAATTCCATGAAATCTGCGAGTTCATTGTAATTGGAGAGGACGGACGAAAGAGATTTATAACGAACCGTCCAAAGAGTTGGGGAAAAAAAGGAACTCAGCTTCTTAGTTGGTCCATCGCAAACCTGACTTTGAAGTTTTTTTGAATACGCGTACTCTTTTTGGAGAGTTTCAGTCAAATTTGATTATGTCTTGTTCCAAGTTAAGTGCGTTACAACATATGTTAATTTTCTTTAGTATAATGGCCTGCACAGTAGGACCCAAAGAATGAGCCATGAATGAAGACAGCTCTCGGCAATTCCCCCCCCCCCTTTTTTTTAATATGTGGTTGGGAAGGAGCCCTACCAACTCCCGTTGTGGATGTCCGTGTAGGAGCTAAGACCTGTGCCTGTGAAATTGTTTTCGAACTCACTGATTACTCTTTTCCACGAACACTTGAGGTTTTTTTTACTAAAAACTTAGCCATGTTGGTATTTTTACTTATAATAACTAATGTTTTGAATCAATTACTTTTACATACAACAATAATTGTATTATTCTTGGAAATAAATCACAATATTATACACTAGTCCATTCAAAGCACAGATAATGAACCTATCGACACAGTATAGACAAATAAACCTTTGCATGTTGAGATTCATTTGGACTGACCTAGTACTAAAATAATACTCTGGTGTATTATGGATAGCCATAAGCTAATCACAAAATATTCGATCTTTCTAAATTGCACCGCAAGTTTTCATGTGAAGCGTACTCTGTTCCTAGTGCTCCTGCTGGTAATTTCTTCTAATTCTCTTTTACGAGCTATTTTAAAACTAAACTCTTTTTTAATTCTTGATCGTTTTTGGTTGAGTTTTGTCAAACATATATTTTACTTATACGTTTATTTACTTTTGTACTTTTTATCCCTCACCTTTAAAGAGGTCGAGGCCCAGTGGATTCTTTTTAGTGAGGGGTTGGGGAGGCGGGGGTTAGGATAGAGTTGGCGCTATGTAATGAGCAGTAATGAAAATGAAATTTAATAACAGTAATCCAATGGCACTTGACAGCAACCAGAAACAATAATATATCAATTTTAATAATAACTAGAGAAGTCGAGTTTAAAATAATATTAAATATAATAGTGCATATTTAAAAGGTAACGAATGGAAATTAAAAGTAGTTATAATAGTAACTTGCAGTAATTTTTAGGAAATAAGAATAGCTAGCATTTATAAACTGGATTGAATATTAACTATAATAGTGTTTTTTATAGGAATGAGTAAAAATTAAAATAAACTTAATATTTAACACAACCAGAGCTATGGACATTGAGTTACTACGCAGATAACGAGGTAGGTGTTTAATTTATCACAAATAAGAACACGGACAGATATTCAACGTAATTGTTGAAAAAATAAATTACATCCATTGTTAACAAGACATAAATATCCCATTAAAATATTTGAATTAATGAATAAATAAAAGAAACACAATATACATATTTAAAACATTAAGGACTCCACACAGCAGTAGATCTACACCTTCCACAAGTCAGAGATTTTTCAAGGTGGAAACTCAATTCTCGTATCAGGGTCAAACATCCATTTATCTGGGAAACAAACACCTTTTACAAGGCTCCTCCAACCCTTCATGGATGTATTCTTCAAGCGTAGCTACGCATTTTACATGCGCAGCGGGAAATTGAAGAAACAACGACCCCATGCCTGCCACAGACCTTGTCATCACTGGACAACTAAGGATAAAAACCTTCTTGGCCAGCTTCATCGGCGGGAGGAGTTAGCTCCTCCTCCTTCCGTGAGTGCCGGTATCTCACGTATGGACTTTAATCCATTAAATGAGGTTAGGCGCCTAACCTCAGTAATAACTCCGAGGAGCTTTTAAAATGAGTTTCTCAGGGGGGACCTCGTGTAGGTGGTCTGATCATCTTAGTACTAATTATCAGCCACTTAGTATATGGCGAGTAGAGGGGGTCCCACCCCCCTCTAGTCACTCCTACACAGATGACCTTGACATAAATTTAGCCACCTTTCAGTTTAAGCCCTCTGGACGTGTCCCGGGGGCTGATACGAGGAGGCACTTTGCAAGGGTTTCAGTACGAAGAACAATCCCCAGGTAGAGAGGGGAAGCCTCTTGTCCCATATGGATCACGGCAGTCACCATGAGGGCTAGCTCAACTCAAACCAATGAGGTTCCAACCCCAAAACCGGCATTACCCCTATATATTTAAAAAAATTAAAAAGAAAACCCGCAAATAATCGTTGGTACTTAAATAGTTCACAATAATGTCAAAAGCAAAAGTTGACATCACATATGTGACAGGCCATTCACTCACAATACATTACCAAGTTAATTTCCCTTGGTTACATGACGTCACTAATTCTTCCTGCCCCTGTCAAATAGACTATCCCGTAAAGCCTCACAAGTTCAACCATACACCCGCCTTCTAGTGATGTTGTGCGAATGAAGAATATCGTATCTGGCAGGTCCATCATATACTACCTTAAATTAATCAATAATGTATGAGTTATCCTATACATATGATAAATCTGAATAGTGGCAGAGCATTGGCACAGTAACAAAGGTATTGGTTCGGTTCCCGAGTACAGATGTCATGTTTGAAAATATATTTGAAAAAATGTTAAAAATCATATTAGTAAGCGATGCAATCTCAATACTTTTTTAAAAGTTCATTTTTACGAAATTGTTAAACACGAATTCATTTTTTGTGTGTATTTTTCTCTCATTATTTCTTCACCCCATTAATTATATTTCATGTGATATTTTTTGAGCTGCATTTTCTACCTTACAACTGCAATTCTGTAAATGTTTTCTGTCATCTATTTCATGTAGCTCATAATGTGATATTGATATGAAGAATAATTTTTGTTAAATAAAATTTGTATGAACTTTGACATAATGTTTAATCATGCTCTTCGCCCTTATAAAATCTAATAATCACTGTTCTAGAAATTGCAACTTTTTTTCTGTATCTGGTTTGTAAATAGGTGGATATAACTAATTTTTGGGTGTTGAAAAATCAGATTCTCTCTATTACGTCACATTTCCAAGATACACAGCACTAATACAAATACAATAACACGACTTTAGCAACTATTTACAATTTTAAATACAAACAAAACATAGCCCTCAGAACTCGCCTATGTTTTCTTAATACCATAAAAAACTGACTTGAAATAACAAAAATCACTAAAATAATCCACATTAAGCCATGATATTAATATTAACAAAGTTTATTGTCAATTTTCTTTGACAAAATAATTTAAACCAACAAAAAACACTAAAATAATCCACAATAAGCCATTATATTAACATGTACAAAGTTCAATGCCAATTTTCTTTGACAAAACTAATTTAAACAAAAAAAAAGCACTAAAATAATCCACATTAAGGCATGCTATTAATATTTTTAAAGTCTAATGTCATTTTTCTTGGACAAAATTGGATGACGATACTTTTCTATTGTAAGGTGTTTCATCAGTCTCCCTAAAAAGAAACCAATGGCAATTGTCCATTCTCGAAGGGTTCCAGTGTCCTTGGCAACGATGATCAATGGTCAGGATATCTTGGTGAAAGCGTTAACCTTATTAGTCACTGAAAGCCCCACAATTTTCTTGGAGAACGTCAAGATGCGAGTGTAAAAAGTGAGTTTTTAGTGACATTTAGTGATATTCTTGTAGTTGTATACTAGACCACTCACTATGGAAACATATTTATCATCTCTTCTGTTGCCCAAAGAGTTGTAAACAATGGCTTTGAAAGAGGACCAAGCAGCTAACGTGATATATTCGTAAGCTTAGCATCAAAGGTTGGATCTTTCAACAATGCCATAATTTGTGGCCTAATAAATATACCTTCTTTTAGCTTTGCTTCACTCAACTTGGGAAACATTCTTTTCAATTGATTAAAGAACTGATCGTCTTTATCAAGAGCTTTTACAAAGTTCTTCATCAAGCCTAACATTATATGAAGCGAAGGCGAAATGACTTTACTTGGCTCAACCAATTGAGTAAATTTCACATTTTCCTTTCCAGTAATGTATAATATCCTCATAGACCATTCCTTGACTTTGTAGTGGTTCTTGGTGTGTCGGCTATCTCACAAAAAAAAACCAGCAATATTTTATAAATCCACCCTGTAAACCTGTGAGCAGTGTGATAACTTTTAAATCACAACATATCTGCCATTCATAGTCTTTATATTTGATTGCCTCCATCAGTAAAGCCATACTTTCATAAGTTTACCTCGTTTCAACCGCATGCATTAAAGGCACTGATGGAAGTGTGTTGCCATTATGCAATAGCACTGCTTTTAAGCTTGCTTTAGAGGAATCATTAAATATTCTCCACTCATTTGGATTATGTTGAAACCCAACTTCATCATCAAACCATTCACGTTTGTGCACATACACATTGAATTCTTCATTTCAAAACATCCAGACAAACAGCTACATCTTGTTCTAAAATATGAAATCTATGTACCATGCTCTGAAGGTTCCATTGTTGCATTCTAGAACCCAATAGTTCAACTTGCTGAAAGTTTCAAATCACGGACCAAATCGTTCAGTTCCCTCCGTTGTATGAGTTGAGGCGATTTGTCATGAGTTTCAAGGATGTACTCTTCAAAAGGTCGTCCATCTTCTGATTCACTTTCCTCTGATGGCACTGATACAATGGTTTGTAAGTGACAAGCACGAACAGGTAAGCCTTCCCCTTTATTCACAGGCATATAAACTGAATGAATATTAGGATATTTAATTGTATGTTTAATTTTACTGGAATGTCCTGCAATATTTGTCAAGCAAAAGTAACAGTTCATATGATCTTTTGGCTCGCACCAAACCATTGAAATAGCAAACGGCATGGCTCGATGGTTATCTTTCATGCATTTTATAAGGGTAGTTGTGCAGGTTATGTAAGCAACATGAGGTGTAAAGGGTTTATCCTAATCTCCAAGAGCACAATAAGTTTAGTTTAGTTTAGTTTAGTTTATAATCTTTCTTAACTAAGTCAGTGATTGGCTTTTTTTGGGTTTTTAGAGTGAAATTACCACAAATATATCAAAAGTTATCGAGGTTGTTTACACAACCATGAAGTTTTGCAGTTACCATTCCGTTAAGAACACTGCACTAACTATAACCTAAAAATATCAGAACGTCTCACTAGTTCACACAGGAAAAGTAAAAAACACACAATAACACAAACTAAGGTATCAATAAAGAGAAATATACAAATGATTTACACCACCCAAGTTTCAACACGCACTAAACAACAAGGCTAACTAAAAAAATAATAAAAAATAGAAAAAATCTCAAATATCTTAAAAACCTTACATGATAGAGCATTTACAAAGGCAGAGTCGAATTCTGCAACAAAAAATACATATTAATTGATGTATCACACACCAGATGCAAAATGGCTGGTAACCAGTGTAATTGGTTGATTGCCATTTCTTATGGCATTATATATTTGATGCTACTTTAATGTGGTTGTAGCTCTTTTGTCAACCCTGGTAAATGTAATTTAAAACTTGAATTTAGCATAATTTTGAAACTCCTGTATTTTATAACGTTGAATTTAAAACCCATAGTGGAAATTTTAGTTTGTTGGAAATCTCAGGACCTTAATCGTGTGTTGGTTTTATTAAAACTTTTGTTTACAAGCATGTGACAGGACTGAACCTTTAATGAGATCTATTTTTTATGTTCTCTGTCTTGAGTCCCACACGCAGAGTATGGTCCAATTTTAATAGAAAGGTCCTTGTAGAAAATACAAACTATAGTTTTACGATGAACTTTGATAGCATTTTAATACATTATTTAATGTTATTTTATACATATTTATAATATCTATTAAAAATGATTCTGCATATCACATGACTTGACGTATGAATGCGTGAAAGTAGATCTAGTAGCTTTTCTTGCTGTCAATCAAGACCCTTCTTATGAAAATTGGAATGTATTTTAGTGACACCAAATCCATAACATCAGAATATCACGTGATTAGTTAAGATGCGAGCGCTGGATGCTATATTAATTAGTGTTTAGAAAATAAAAACTTTTTTATTTACGTTATAGCATAGTGGAAGTGGCACTGCACCCCCTTCCTCCATTTCCAAAATACATTTGCAACCCTTTAGGGCTAGTAGCCTCAAGCCCAGCCGAGGTCGATGGAAATTTCATGAACGATAAAAATCCGTAGCATAACTTCCTTCAGAAGGGAAGTAAAGCCACCGATCCCGTGTCGATTGTGGTATGTTAAAGCTGTCTGGAAGGTATGTGAAAATAACTTTCTAGCAAAATTGTTAGACTCTTTCTCGCTTGCGGGTAGAATTTCAATGCGGAAAATGACGAGAAACCACCGTACTTTATGAACGCCCCTCGTGCATGAGAAGTAAACCAGTGGTGTGGACAGCACTAACCAGTCTAAGGACTGAGTAAATGTCCACCTCTTGAGGAATGGGAAGCGCATCAAATCAACCTTAAGATTGAAAACTCATCATTTCATCAGCATTATGATAATCTTATTAATGAAGCCAAAAATGGATCTTGTAGCAAAATAAATAAAATAAAAATGGATAAGCATATTCAAAGTTTTGTCAAAACTCATATATTTATTTGGAAGAAATAATTGGCGAGAAATAGCTTTCCTGGAATTCTTTTTATGTATCTTATTATTTGAAAGATTCAAATTTGATTCTATATTTAAATTCCAAATAAATGTCGATTCGAATTCGAATGAATGAAATTTGAACCTCTAAGTTAATCTTTTCAATAATCAGAAACAAAAATCTACTTGTTATTCAAATTTATCTTACAATTTATTTCATCATAGGCCTAGATTTTAGGTACGTAAGTCATCTATCTATTGAGGTAGCCAACGTTGGATGTATTTTGAATTTTATATGAATATGCTCACAAATAGTATATGTCCATTTTGTGTTGTTGAAAGGGTGATTACATATTGTTAGGGTTGTATAGCTGAGGTGACTAGAGGAAAGTTGGTGTGAGGAAGGCTGTCCAATAGTCACGGTTGAAGAGAGGGTAGGAATGTGATTGGGAAATGCTAGGTAGGAAAGGCTGTGGGACTGGTTGGAGCTGGGGTGCGGCTTGAGGACACTCTAGGCCACGGACATACACGACACTGGTAGCGGAGCTGAAAGCGGAGAACAGAGCAGTCAGGAATACTTAATATGGCTACACACACAGAATATTGAGCGTATAAAAATATGTTCAGTCTTTTAACAGCCACAGAATATCGAGCAGGCGTTTGATATTAGCTGAAAATACAGCTTTAAAATTTCGTATTATAAACTCATTGCATAGAGAAGTCTGGATCCACGAAATAAACGAAGAGCGAGAAGTTTATGGAGAATCCATCATTTATATGAAACATTTCTAAGATATCCCACTAAATTTTTTTAATACACGAGGATGTAAATAAATACTTTTGCTGTTCTATTATCTTTATTGGAAAACCGATTATCCAAAAAAACTACTGGCTGGAGAAACCAGTTCACAAAGAGAAAGACTCATCGCGGCCCTTAGGTAAGTGAAATTATTTACTTATCTAAAACTAGCTTTTATAAACTTTGACAGTTAAAAAATGTGCATATTGACTATTGAGTCTAAAATGGATATATATATACATTGTTGTACAAACATTTCTCCTAAGAGGTTTAAGGAAAAATACCATAAAAATTAATTTGTAATTCATGTTAAAACATATTAAATTAATATATAAATAAGTACAGGTAGGTCCTTATTAAAAATGGCAATATTTTTTTCAAAATATTTATTTTTTCGACCAGCTACAGGTCTACTTAAAATAATCATTCAAAATTACTGTAGTGTGGATATTATTATTATTATTTTTATTATTATTATTATATTAGCACCAGGTCTTACTACCCGTTCGGGTTATACGCGTGGATATTGAGCCTGGTATTGTTCATTAGTATTTGGCATGGTAAGATTGTGGTATTGAGTGTTACTAGAAGTGCCACTCGATGTGAAACTCAAACCTGGAGATGATGCTGCTGACAAATTAGTTTTCTGTAATATTTCTTAAATAAGTACTTGATAAAATTTAGTTAGTTCACTCAATTTCTGAATATTTGAAAAGTCTTTGAACAATGGCAATAAGCTGACCAAAAAATGATAATCATCAGACTTTTGTTCGTCATTCTAAGCACAATCTTTTGCAAGTAATTGCAATTCTCGCTCCTCTATTTCCACTAATTTTACATTTACTTCACTTGTATTGTAGCTGGACCTTTTTCTTTTATGTGAAATATTCGTTTGGTGTATGTTTTTATTGGTAGTTCTAGAAAATTCTTGTAATTCTTCATTTGATACAGCATCGTTATTTGTCTCATTTTGGTCACTAATTTGACGTTCAGTTTCATTACTATACTGATAATCTAGTGACTGTGTATAGCGGAGGTTACTACTCATTTTAGAAATAACATCTCGAAATAAGGCCAAGATGTTTTATAATTGCTACATTCATCCCAAGAACGAGAAATAGAGATTTTATTCAGTTCTTTCCTGAACTGGTCCCTCAAATATTTCCATTTCATTCTAGCATCTTTTCATGAAACAAAAACAAAAAGGGGTAAAATTGTAAAAAGGCTACTAAAACATAAATTATGTAATAGTAAAAAAATGTATCAGTTATTGGGTTTATTAGGTATTAGGTTAATAATAATGACAAAAATATTATGAGATAATTAAATCCTATTTCAGGTTCCTGGCCACTGGAAATTCCTTCAGATCTCTTTCATTTGAATTTCGAATGGGAAAATCAACTGTAGCATCAATAGTTCGAGATACTTGTGCTGCAATATGGGATGAACTTCAATGCCAGTTCCAACAAGAGAACAATTACAAGTAAATGTAAAATTTTTTTATACTCGTTGGGATTTTCCAAACTGTGTTGGTACAATTGTCGGAAAACACTGTAAAATTAAGTGCCCAGATAATAGTGGGTCATTGTATTTTTGCTACAAAAAGCACTTTTCAATCGTGTTGCAAGCAGTTGCAGTTGCAGATGACAAATTTATTGCGATAAAAGTTGAAGGGTCAGGCAGACAAAGTGATGGAGGAACATTGACTGCATCTACGTTGTATAATTTACTTGAAAGCAGTTCATTCAATGTTGCTGAACCACAGTGCTTCCCAGTTCACTAATAGAATCAGCTTGTGTATTAATTGGGGATGAAGCTTATGAGACCTTATCCTCGAACAAATTTGACAACAGAAAAAAATTGCATATAATGAGAGATTATCTAGAGCACGAAAATGTGTAGAATGTGCTTTTGGCCTACTTCGCGCTAAGTGGCGAATTTTAGCAAAAGAAATAGAAACTAATGTGGATCTAGCTCTATCAATCATAAAAGCAGCTTGTATTTTGCATAAATTTGTAAGAAAACTTGATGGCAACAGAGACCCACACTTTCAAGAATTCTCAACTATTGAAGAAGTGACCAACAAAAAGATGGTAATCAGCGTATAGGCAGAAATAACAACAGTTCTACAGTACAAGCAAAAAATATTAGCACAGTCTTTACTAATTATTTCAGAGACAATCCAATAATTAATAATATAAAGTAACTAGGACTAGTATATTAATGTACTTAAGTTTAATATAAAATAATAATGTACAGGTACCTAATACTTTAATATAGCCAAAATCTTTTATTTTGTGTTGTCATGTGAGCCAACGAGTTATGGTAAAATGTAGCTAGCTACTTTAGGTAATTCTAATTTAATAAATTAAATAAAAATAAATATTTAAATAAAATGCGTAGTCCCAATAGTTCGATTATAATTAATATTAATACATCAGTATTTTAAAATACCCCTTTAATACAAATAAAAACATCAATTACATATAAATAATTTACAGTTATACTATAATTTTTTTTTAACTTAAGATTACTAAGATTATAAAAAGAGTTATTTGAAATTAGATAAAGATTTACTTCAGATTGGCAAGACTATTTAAGTATTTCTGAGATAAAAGCAATACTTACGAGTACAATTCAGTTTTTGGACCACCTCATCCCACAGTTTGTCAAGCACTCCTCTGTTGGGGTGTTGAGGATTGGTCATCTGCCAAAGAGGAATTCTGCTGTGAACTTCAGAAATAGGTGTATCGCAATCCATTTCCCTAAAATAACTTTACTATATTAAATAAAACTTGAATAAATTATAATGCAATCCGCCCCAACCAGTCTCAAAACACAAAGTGAATTATCCTCTCAGCAACCAGCTCCGCTACACGCGCCTATCCCCCCTCTGCACCGCTGTCAGATGCGCTCTCTGTGAGGCCGTCGCCATTGCTCTTTGGGTGTTCGAATTGTAAGCTCTGCTCTGTTCTCCGCTTTCAGCTCCGCTACCAGTGTCGTGTATGTCCGTGACCTAAGAAAAGGACGGCAAGGGTGCGGTGGGCGTGTTGGGTAGGAAGTCTCATAAAACGTTAATAAGTTCATGGCTATGTGCATTGTGCATAGAGTGGAAATATTGTTAATTATAATACTTATAGATATTAAAATGTGTCTGCTTGTTTTTATTAAAGCAACAACCCTAGGAATGCAATGACCACGTGCCAATTACTATATAATCCAACAGACAAACAAAAAAGTAATATAATTATTAATAAATAATAATAATATTTAGCACCACGTCTTACTACCCGTTCGGGCTATACGTTTTAGGTACTAATTACGTTAATGGATTAGGAATTGGGAAGGTTGAATTAGAGGAAGTGAACCCGCATTGGCGTGGAGGGATAGTGGAAAACCTTCGAATTTTTTGATTGGATGAAGTCTCTTACTATCTCATTGGTTGAAACGGTCACGTGATTACGGATATTGAGACTGTAATCGCGAGTATAATTTCTTATGGACCAGGAGCACGGAGTACGGACCACGGAACTACGGATACGGAGTCTGTGTCTTAACTATGATCAATTGGTCTGGATGAAGGAGGTAGAATTTACGGGACTAGTACCCACATTCGCGTTTTATCATGTATTTAAAAAAATACACCAAAATTGAAAAATAATGTTATTAAAAATATTTCATTTTTTACTACCACGTTTCATAATCCTTTCTAGTATTAATTATACGTACTAGTTATGCTAATGTGTTAAGGATGAAGGAGGTGGAATTTAGAGGGAGTGTACCCACATCTACGTGGAGGTTGAGTGGAAAAGCATTTAGTAAAAATTATACCAGTATCCGGCCGGGATTAGAGCCCCGATCTTCCTGTCATCGGCAGTCCATAACAAAATAGCTAGACTGATCCCAAAACATTTGTGGTAGGGTGAATCAATCAGAAAACTACACTTCGATATGGTCTCTGATTTGAGGTTAATCTTTTATCTGTTAGTCCGGTTAATCGACCGTGAATTGCTACGTAATTAGTATTTTACATTTCAATTTATTGGGGGGGAGCTGTGACATTAGAATTAATTATAATCAAGTTTAATTGAAATTTAAAACCGAAATAATAAAACCAGGCCCGGTAACATTTTTAGAACAATCTCATCAGACCATTATTTTGCGAAAATGAGTTTACAGCGCAACTGTGACAAATCATTTGAGCCGCTGCCGGTTGACTCGTTATAGCACTAGTAATATCAGTTAGACCCGTTGAGTGAGCCACGGATCATTGGTAGCAATAAATTACTTTTAGACTGCACGCGACCAAATTAAATATACATTACCTGGAGTTAAGGTCGAAAATAAGGATAAAAAAAATGTATCGGTTACAAGCAGCGCTCCTGGTGCCTGACACAGACATTCACTGCTTCACTCGTGAATCGGATCACACAATCCGTTTATTCTACGCACACAATCATCAGGTTACTGGAGTTAAACTCAGTATTCAGTAATGCTAAGATTCCTTCACCGATACATTACATTGTTCAGTTTTATATAAAAACATTAAAATAAATAACTTACTCAGAAATTTTATTTGAGGAAAGGGAGTCTTAAAATATATTGAGTGTATTTATTATTTTCACTCCGTTTAGGACAACGTAAAGAGAATAGAAAGGTAACGCCACTTTGGGGAGTTTGTTTATGCCATAAATTTCGCCACCCCAACAACACAGCAGCTATAGTTTAATAAGATAGACCCACGTGTAATTTTTACTTTCTTGCTATCTTACAGGTAGAGAAAGTATAGTGATCGTCAAAAAAATCGAACTCAAGATTTTGATGAATCTTGACGTTTCATGACCCCCCCAAATCCAAAAAAGTTGTTTTTGACCTTTCGTCTGTCTGTACCTCCAACTAGAGCCTAAGCTATTTTACCGATCGGGCCAAAACTTGGTATCTAGGGTTGTCATAGGGTTGCCCCGAGGGGTTTTTGAAATTAGATATCTAACCCTAAAATTAAGGGTAGTTTACTGAAGGGTAAAAAGAGAAAAGGTCGATTTTCTCAAAATTATCTTTTTTTTTATATCTCCTAAACTATTTGAGATATGAAATTAATCATCGTTATGAATATGTAGGTCTCTTTATAAAACAAATATTTTATAAGAAGCATATTTTTATAAAACCAATAACTTTCAACTATATGTAAATATATATAATTTTTAACTTTTCGAACACAAATGGTAAAAATATTGCGACCGCAAAAGAAAATCTAACCTGAAATGTTGATGGATGTCGACGTCTCAAGACCCCCCAAACCTTAAAAAGTGGTTTTAGCAATGACGTCTGTCTGTGTGTCTGTTTAAACTTAAAATTAAGAGTAGTTTAAGAAAGGGCGAAAAGAGAAATGAATGGTACGAAACTACGCACAGACTTTCTCGCTCTATTGTTTGAAAATGAAGATATTTACTCAAAACTCGTAATATATGTGAAACGAAATAATATACACTAGAAAACCCAAGCATAAATTGAACTATACTTATGTACAACTTTTTTTAGCCCCGGTTTTAAATTTTATAATTTTGTTTTTAAAGAATGAATGTCCTCATTTGTATGTTTGGACCAATAAAAAAGATCAATGTTGGATTCATAAAGGTCAACACTTCGTATTAAAATTTCAACTTCCGGTCAAAATTTTCGACATTATATTAGGTGTTGCAAATCTTCATGCCATCGCATTGCTATTAAATTCCTCATTTATAAATGTTGACCAATAAAAAATGTAAATATTGACTATTGAGTCTAAAATAGATATTGATCATTGTTGTATAAGCCTTTCTACCTAAGAGGTTTAAGGAAAAACCACATAAGCTTTTAGAGACTTACTTACAGTGGCGGCTCATGTATAGGTACTGCGGAACTGAAGCACCCCCTATTTCCACTTGATACTATCGATAACATTTATTATAATGAGTCCTTTTTCTTTATTTTTGTAGTACAATATATATTCCTTAAGCTTAATGTCAGTACTGGAGTAGCTATCCCCCAGTTTATGAGAAAAATACAAACATCTTTGTATGGAACTCTGCACTTCACAGTTCCAGCGACGTGATGTTTGGCTGTTGTGCGCATACGCACATAAGAGGGGAGTGGGGAGGAAGGTGGGCCTGCCAGGCAGAAAGAGCACTGTTGCTCTCGCAGTGCTGGCTCTGGTGTGATGGTGGAAGGAAGTTTTTTTTTTACTCAGCGTGTATTGTGCTTAAAAACCGTGTACCATATTCTTGAATGTGATAAAGTGTAGAAGAATGTAGAATTATATTATTATTCTGCTTCCAACTATTATATTTGATTCATTTTTTTTCGGTTATTTTATTTAACAGAAAGACTAAATGCGCTTGCAGTACTTTCAATGGAGAAAAACTTCCTCAATTGGCATCCAGAGATCAAGTAGAAAATTATTGAACTTTTTGTGCAAATTAAAACCAGAAGACTGGATTTCATTTTAAAATGAATAGATCAAGCTTGAACTGTAACAATTTAAGTTAAAAAAAGTAAATTTTTTTTTGTTAAGACTTTATCAAGTTCCTGAATACATTTTCTTTTTATACATGTTTTTTTCCTTTTACACACTTTTAAAACCAAGGCTAAAAATTTTCTGGAGCAGACCCCCCACTAATTTTAGCTACGAGCCGCCACTGAAGTTACTTATATTTAATTACTCTATGGCATTGGAGAATTATTGGGTTAAAACTTAAGTAGAATCTATTTACAACTAAAGCTAACAAAATTGTAATAATTATTATTATTATTATTAGCACCGCGTCTTACTACCCGTTCGGGTTATACGCACTTACGCTAATGTGTAATGGTAGGGTGATTGTGAGATGAAATGAAGGACCTACAGTTTAACGTGGAATCCGAACCACGGTGGAGGCCTGGCATTACCCACATTTACAAGGTATCTTGTGAGAGGTGAAGGAAGGGTTTGGTAATCAGATAAATATATGCCGGGACCGAGGTTTGAACCCCGGCCGCCAGCACAGAAGTCTGAAACCTTACCCCTAGACCACCAGGTCACCAAAATTGTATTAATATATTTGCCAATATCTCAGAAACTGTTGGATTATAAAAATATATTTCATATAAATTCTTTTTACTTTTAATAGTACTACAATTTTGCAATGATAAGTTATTTAGTATCTCAAATAGTTGCGGAGATACGAAAGTTTCTGCTTCTGTAAGGTACCCTACAATTAATTTTCATGGTAAAATGAAAATACCAGTTTATTTATAATCTTAATCAACACCTAGATACGAATTTTAATGAAAATCGTTAAAAAATATCGATTTAAAAAAAATCTTTTCACCCATTCTTAAACTACTCTTAATTTTAAGTTTAAACAGACACACAGATAGACGTCATTGCTAAAACCACTTTTTAGAGTTTGGGAGGTCTTGAGACGTCGACATCCATCAACATTTCAGGATAGATTTTCTTTTGCGGTCGGAATACTTTTACCTTTTGTGTTCGAAAAGTTAAAAAATATATAAATTTACGTATAGCTTGAAAGTGATTGGTTTTATAAAAATATGCTTATAAAATATTTGTATTATAAAGAAACCTACATATTTGTAACGATAAGTAATTTCATATCTCAAATATTATTATTATTATTATTATTATTATTAGCACCGCGTCTTACTACCCGTTCGGGTTATACGCACTTACGCTAATGTGTAATGGTAGGGTGATTGTGAGATGAAATGAAGGACCTACAGTTTAACGTGGAATCCGAACCACGGTGGCGGCCCGGCATTCCACACATTCACAAGATGTCTTGTCAGAGGTGTAGGAAGGGTTTGATAATCAGATAAATCTGTGCCGGGACCGAGGATTGAACCCCGGCCGCCAGCACAGAAGTCTGACACCTTACCCCTAGACCACCAGGTCCCCCTATATCTCAAATAGTTTAGGAGATATAAAAAAAAAGATAATTTACGCATCAGACCGGAGCCCTTAAAGTAATTTTGCCTAAATATTGAGAGAAGCCATTTTGTTTAGAATGTTTAGAAATGTTTAGAAATGATATTTAATCAAAATCATTAGGGCCGATTTTGAGAAAATCGACCTTTTCTCTTTTTGCCCTTCAGTAAACTACCCTTAATTTTAGGGTTAGATATCCAATTCCAAAAACCTCTAGGTGCAACCCTATGAAAACCATAGATACCAAGTTTTAGCCCGATCGGTAAAATAGTTATTACTTAATTCGATTGTACTTCATCCAAAGAAAATGGACGAAACTTCTTTGAACTACTATATAGACTATCTAAAAATACTCCAACAAAGGGTTCGCTTAAAAAAAACAAAGTTAATGAAACTATATCTTTTGATACTTGGCCTAATTAAAATTTTGCCTGTACTATTAAATAAAATTTACTCTTGATTTTATTATGATCATACCACTCGGTAACTATATCAAAAATGTTATATTTTCCCTTTATTTTCAATCATATGCAATCGTAGTCACCATAGGTGGCAATTCCAAGGGGCCCAAGCCCATCGGACTCCCCCAAAAACTTTCTAGTCAAAAGTGAGAGATAAAAAGTACAAGAAATATAAACCTAATTTTAGGTGGTCGCCGAGGAAGTATCAATCGCTGTCTTAAAGTACAATGGCATGTGTTGTTTTATGGAACTACTTCTCTATTCTGTCTAACCTGATACTGCCTCTCGATTCTCATCCACAACCAATCATTTTCGTGTCAATAAGAAAGAGAGGAAGAGCTAGTTCTAGCTCTAGTTCGCAGATAATTCTAAAACATGTTAACGTTTTCTTTTGAGACTATCGAAAAATTACTGTATTTGTTAGACAAAGAATAAATTTAGAGCCATTGTATAACAAGCTTAGTTCATAGCTCCGCAAATATGCTTAAGAAATTGGTGAAAATGAGCTAATGTCGCATGTTTACACGTTTATTTTTATTAATAAAAATCAAACTATAGGGTTGTTTTATTTTTGTTAGGTAAAATGATCTCTGTATGAATCTTTCGACTTTAATTTGGCGTGAACCATATTTTGAAATAACGCACCGTATAATTTAATATTGTGTTAGAGCTGAGCGTCTGCGCGGCAATTCCTCGTTTACCGAGGTGGCCCTCTTATGAGTAATGAAACGAATTATTCAAATATATTATTTTGACCAAACCAAACCAAAATCGATTGAGGATGAAAACAGTGTTTAGTTTTAAAATAACCCGCCAAAGAGAAGTATAAGAAATTATTAACTTGAGCGTTAGTAGTAGAGTACGCATTCAAACAAGAAATAACGGATGCAATCCAAAAAGATCGAACATTTTCGTTTTCAGCTTATGAATATATATATATATATATATATATATATATATATATATATATATATATATATGTATATATATGATGTATTAATATGTTATATATATATATATATATAGATAGATAAGGAGAATATCTATTTAAACTAGTATCAACAAAAAATAAAACTTTCAAGCTGATATTCAACTGGTCTGAACTAGTGCTAGCAGAATATTCTGATATACTAGTTGAATATCAACTATATATGTATAAATATATATATATATATATATATACACACACACACACACACACGCCAGAATAGTCTACTAGCACTAGTTTACACCATTCTAATATATATACAAATACACCAGAATAGTCTACTAGCACTAGTATACACCAATTTAATATCAACTTGAAAGGTTTATTTTTTGTTAGTAGGCCTACTAGTATAGATATTATAGTTAACTGTGTTTTGAGTGACCTTTTGTATAGGTAATAAGGTAATTTATTTCAAAGAAGAACACAGGGATTGCTGTTGGTAAAAATAAGTGATCCAGAAACACTAGTTATTGTACGGAAAATACCAAAATGAATAAGTGTCTGGTAAAAACACACACACACAGACGTCAACAACATTTAAGATGGTAGACCTCCTTCTTAACCATAAACTATTGAAGGAAGAGGATAGAACGTTCATAAAAGAAATGACCAGCCTCACTGGCTGAAAGTTTACCCGTGGTTGGAATATGAAAAATCGAGAGACGTAGTTTTCCGTTAGATTTGCAAATAGGCACGCAATCAAAAATGAATTATTTTTTCATCAAAATCGACTTTCATTGAACCATGAAAGATTGGAATGCCGCCAAGGATATGTCTTGAAGTTGGGGTCCATAAGAACTGGCGTGAGAGTTTTGTGCCACCTTTCCAAAGCTAGAAAAATATAGATGGAAGGAAACAGGATAGCTTTGATGGAAATACTGTAATCCCTCAAGTTTCTGGCTGTCCAAGAACCCGCAGTTCATTGGCACACTGATGAGTCAAGCAACTTTGTTAAACTTTTGAGGCTATGGTGTAAAGACTGCATGGTTGGATCGGAGTTCTTTTAAACGGTGTTCTCAAGAAACTTGCAATAAGATTTTGGTGATAATGAGCCATTGAGTGACACGTACTTTAACTTTTTGTATCTCTTATACATCTGATATTTCTCTCTAGGAACAAGTTTCCATATGCTTCAGAAATGTCACAGAGAATCTCGAAATTAAATAAATGTTTCTTGGATTCTATGAGATAACCAATACCAAGTCTGAAATTCTGTTTCAAATTATCTTGATGTACCTTAGAGATCCAATTTATCGCTTACTAATTGCAGAGGCTAATGTTTTGACAGCAGTCAGAACATGGCAGGAGACTTTAGTGGGGTACAGATCAAAATGAATAGGGAAGAACCGGGATTCATGCATTGCATGGGTCATTCTTTGATCTTATTGTACAAAACATCACACAAAAGCAAATTAACGGATGCCATAACGCTCTTAGCCAGGTACAAGACATAATCCATATTTATTTCCATAAAAAGGATAGGAGTCTTCAAAAGCCTTCAAAGTCATGTTGGCGATTGACAATTAAGAAGCTGGGTCCTTCTTTCCCAATTCGTTGGACGGTTCGATAATAATCTCTTTCATCCGTCCTCTCCAACTACAATGAACTTGAAAGTTCCGTGGAATTAGATGAATAAAAATATTCGGATGCCGGTGCCAAAGCAATGACTTTATTATTCAAATGGAAACTTTCAACTTTATATTTCATATATCATTGCTTTGCAAAGTATTCGGCCACGTGGAATACGGTCAACAGTGCCCTTAAAGGAAATAACTTCACTGGCACCAATAGCTGCCAACCCAATTGTCATTCAAATAAAGGTTAACATAAAATTTTGAATATCGTGCGAGTATTTACCTTCGGGACATTTGAGCTAGGGTTGAACGTGGCTCTAGGTCAGAGTACTTTTTGTGTACTGGCATACCAGTGGAGGATTACACGTGCAAAGACATCTAGCACACACGTTAAGCTGGTGCGACAATTAACAAGTGACGCCACAATATTTGAGCTCTCCAATATTCATACAAACAGAACATGCGTCATGAGAATTCTCTAATTTGCATGTACATTGAGGTTTACACTCTCTATTTGACACATCATTGATTGGAGCTGGTAAAAAGTTAAGTGTAATCGCTACTTAAGTTAGTTCAACAACATCGTTGATTTCTACAGATAAGGTCTCCAGTTTGACTCTCATTACAGCTGTAAAATTGAAGTGAAAATTGAATTTCTCCCTTTCACAATAATTATGAATATTGGGCTTTGTATCTGTTTTAGAGTTAAGTTAGTTTATAATTATGTCGTGTGCATTAATGAAGAAAGTAAAAATCGGGTATTCACTTTAAAATATTAACTTCGTTTACCCTGAAATCTATCACACTCGCCTTAATTGTTTTCACTACGATAAGGTTGATATAATATGGCCATAGTGGAGTCCGTCAAGGTAAGACTGTAAGCTTTCACGTAAATGGAGTATACATTATCTACATTAAGTCACATATTAAGACCACTTCAAAATTCTTTATAGATACCATTTTTGAAACATAGTTTCATGCCAATAAAATAAAAACTTAACATTTTCACCATATTTAATCCGCGCCAATGGTCAGGTAGATTAAATGTTAAACTGTTTTGTTCTGGTCTACTAGGGACGAATTGGTCGAGGTTCGAATCCAGACCGAGTGAAATGAGTTTTTTTGTGTAGTTTTTCACTCTCTCCACATAAACGTGGAATACACATATTCTAGATTCTATCTTTCTCATCCCTAACCTCGGAATGAGATGTAAAAACTTTAATATATTCTATTAAAAACTAAGAAATAACGAAAAATAATTTGAACAAGTTTTCTAAAACGTGTGTCCCAAAAAGTTTTTTTTTTTCAATGCTGTTGTCCGTCAATCCTTCAGTCCACGCTTCACATGAAATTTTTAATAATATCGATAAAAAAATAAATAAAATAGTGATGTCACTAGTGAAACTGAAGACATGCGCATCAAAGCTGGCGTTTGTGTAATTGTTACTCGGAAAGGCACCGCTTCTATAAACGAACAAATAAGGACATTATTGAAACTGCGACACGCGATATGAATGATATGTCTGCGACCTGCGCGCCATTTCGGTCAAATATTCAGTCTGTCAAGTTGATAGTTTCGTGTGGGGGGTGGAGTACCTTGCTCGTCGATAAAATCAGTCGAAAATGGTAGAGGCTAGGCGGAAGAAGTGGAAACTTTACAAGTTGGCCGCCGTCAAAGTAGGTGAGATATGTTACCGACGTAAATGGTAGTGTCAAGTTTTATCAATAGGGTTAACAAACGACAAGTGATAGGATCCGCACCGGTGCTCACGCGGCCTAAGGCGTCACAGCCTCGCAATATACTGGATTGACAGTGACGTTCGAATATCAATCGGGTGCACTTGGAGCGGGAGGCGGGGAAGAGGGGCTTTCTCATCCCCTTTCAAAACAAATGCGTGTACACATATTCTAAAAATATTAATTCTTAACACTTATATTGTAAACAGAAAACTAGAAAAACTGCAAAAGCACTTCCACCTCAACGCCGCCCTAGCTTTCTGTTGTCTATAACTTTTTTTTAACACTGCATCTTACTACCCGTTCGGGTTATAAGCAAATGAACTAATTTTTTATTATTATTTTATTATTATTATTATTATTTAACACCGCGTCTTACTACCCGTTCGGGTTATACGTTAAGTACTAATTACGCTAATGGATTAGGAATTGGGAAGGTTGAATTAGAGGAAGTAAACCCGCATTTGCATGGAGGTAGAGTGGAAAACCTCGATCTCCCCGTCCTCGGCAGTCGGGCTCAACACGACAAGCGCGTTAGCCAACTACGCCACCGAGGCGGGTAAATGAACTAATTAAGTATGGTAATGTATCAAGGGCGAGAAATCTTTAATTTATAGGAAGTGTACCCACATTTGTGTGAAGTGAGACTGGAAAACCATTTAGGATAAAACATCCACAGTACACCAGCCGGGATTTGAATCCAGATCTTCTCGTCGTCAGCAGCTTAGTCTATTGCAAGAGAGTGACACCTTTAGGGCTTAGTTATAGTTGTTTCGCATTCTATTTCCTTTGAGCTACAGTTGGAGATAATGAAATATGACATCACGAACGTGCCGTAAATTGATCACATAAGGAATATTTACCGTTTCAAGCGGTAGACCGAAGAAAACAAACGCACAAATGACAAAAGATAGATAGTTGTGAAACAACGGCAATTAGACACATAATTATCATATCATTGCTCACATGGATGGGTTCTACTTTTTATCCTTGTAGCAGACAATATTCTGTGCGGAATGTCATCACAATCTAGGATCATCTGTCCCCCACCCTTTTTTTATGGGTCCGAAAAAACCGTGTATAGGCTCCGTATTTTACCATGCGTCCAGTAAACGTCCCCTATTTTAGGAACTACATGGTGTGAATCATCGAAACTTCGGTATGTTACAATATTTCTCTTTCTGAGTTTATTAAAACATAACAATGATACGCTATTTTCTGTTAAAATTTTACATGGAGTTTGGAATTCAGTCGTTGGGAATCCCGGATTCTTATCTACACACTGCTTACTGCGTTTCACCTAACGTTCAGTCTTTCTTAAGATCTAGATTAACTAACAATCGGTTATATAATAAATTAATGATAGTAAGCATAATAATTTAATAATAACAATTAATGGAGTAGACAGAGAGTAGCCAACCTTTGAAAAGATTTGGTCCCGTTTTTCTGTTCTGAGAAAATGGTCGGTCATACTATGCATGTGATTCATCAGATATTTTGTAATCTACTAAATATATGTTTATCGCGTCATGTTCCCTCTTCTCGCCTCGGTATTTTGAAACCATGTCCAGGCCGCCATAATGGAGTTTGAGGTTCTCTAATTCTTTTTGAATGAATTCAGTTGTCTCTCATGTTAAAAAAATGTACACACAACATAAAGAGACACATTTATATTTTTGTATGTGTGTGCACCTTTGGGCTGGGGAAGGTTGAATTTTAAAAGAAACGTGCCCGCATTTGCGTTAAGGGAAAGTGGAAAACTGTCGAGGAAAATAAAACATTCAGTATAACAGGCTGAGCTTCTAAAACAAAACTCCAGGGAGTTTTACCTGTGGTGAAGTTCCTCAACAGGAAATGGCAAGAAATTAAACAATGAATATCTTTTGAAGTAATTTAAAGTTTAAAAATATAATTTCGGTTTTAAGTTTTTTCAACACGCTACTAGCAAAGACATTGAGGAGTCCAAATGGTTTTATACCATACTAATAAAATTAGTAATTTGTTTGTCTGTCTGTCACAAGGATTTTACTGATATATATCAAACGCAGAGGTCTGAAATTTTAATCAAAAACGGGCCGAAAAACTAAATTTAAGAGATTTTTTATCTTTTGTCTGTTTGAAGCAAAGAAAGAAATTGACCAGGGTAACCACGCAATTCATCGTATGGCTACCCCAGGTACTTCTGCTAGTTTATTAATGATGCTACCCCCTCTGTGGCGTAGTTGGCTAATGCGCTAGTAGTGTTGAGCTCGACTGCTGAGGACGGGGAGATCGAGGTTCGAATCTGTCGGGTGAACTGGGGTTGGTTTTTCCTAAATGGTTTTCCACTCTCCCTCCACGCAAATGCGGGTTCACTTCCTTTAATTCAACCTTCCCAATTCCTATCCATTAGCGTAATTAGTACTTAAGCGTATAACCCGAACGGGTAGTAAGACGGTGCTAAATAATAATAATAATAATAATAATAATAATAAATTAAAGATGCTCTAGGCGGGGGTTGAGTTGACACCCTAAAACACCTTGGGTTATAAATGTTTGTTGTGCCTCTAACAAAAGTGGAATTTTATTTAAAGAAGTTTGGCAGAAGGGAACTATGAACCTTCTTTATATTTTAAAGACATGTTTAAATATCAATATTACTGAGTGTCTTATAAATATACCATTACTAGCAGAAGTACCAGGGGCAATGCTTATTTGCTTCAAACAAACAAACAATCTATTCATTTTATTTATTTCACCCCAGTTTTTAATGAATTAAAAAAATATATTTAAATTTGGGCTTTTAGATGCACGTGTTCGTGCAGAGGCTACTAATTTTTAAAATTCCAACCCTCTGCATGCGGTAAATATCACACAAATTCATCATTTTATTAATATAGAAGTAGATTACAGAGATGTGTTGACTAAGGGAAGGACAATAGAGTTGAGGCCAAAGTCAGTGAGCCTGTTATTGATGCTAATAACTAGATCATAGTTTGGTTCCACTAATTAAAACCAAACAAAAGTCAGGTTTATTATAATGATATGGATTTTTTTTTTTTTACAAAATCTTATCAATAATACTTTTCAAGAACTGTCCCTTTTACTACTGGGTAGTATCACATTGACCCCAAGGCATGCCTGTTCTCCTCCATATCCAAGGCCGTAGCCAGCCAATACTTTCAGGGGGGGGGGGGGTTGTTGGGCATATCCCCCAATTGCTGGAGAATAAAAAATAAATGATAAACAGTTCTAGAAGCTAACTGGAGTATTTTTTTATGGCAACATAACACCCTAACTGCTGAAGGCTAGGAAAAATTATAAATATTAAACACCTCTAGCAGCTATCTGAACCATGAATAAAGCCAAATATATGTTGTTCATAAAATTTCAGGGGGTTTGAACCCCCCTCCCCCCCAAAAAAAATTGACTATGACCTTGTCCATATCACAATGGTAGCAAATTCCTGTATTATTCTAGCAACAGTGTAGGTTATACAATTATGTACTAATTACATTAATATGTTAGGGATTAGAAAGGTTATGTTTAGAGGAAATGTACCCACATTTGGGTGGAAAACCTTTTTGAAAAAACACCCTCAGTAACCCTGACTGAGATTCAAACCTCGATCTCCCTGTCATCGGCGGTCTAGTCTACTGGGAGACTAGCACCTTAGACCATGTGGCCACCAATGCGAGTTCCTGTATTATTATTGCTATTAATATACCAAAATTAATTTAATATTTAGTTTACTACAAAGGTAAAATGTCTGATATTTTGAATAATTTAAAGATACAGGCCGAAGTGCATCCAGAAAGTAAGTACTGTTTGGATAGTAAAAGACACTAGATTTAAGTACATTATTTGTATCTAATTTTACATATCTTAGTTTAAGTTTCAACTTAATTACCACAGAAATTGAGACTTTTTCATAATGTGACTCGAGATTTTGTATACCGTGTCCTTACAAACCAGTCACCTGTAAATTAAGCAAGTTCTCAGTGGTCTCCTTCATCTCATTGTTGCTTTCAAACTTCTTACCTGAAAGAAATCTCTTCATGTATAGAAACAGATTAAATTCACTCGGCACCAAGTCCAGGCTGTAAGGGGGGTGATCCATCAGTTCTCAGTCAAATAAGTCACACAGCTGCTGTGTCTTAGCCGCGGTGTGTGGGCGCGCCTTGCTTTGCAGTAGCACAATTCCCAACCCAATAAGCCGCATCGTTTGATATGTATCATGTGCCGTAACTTATTTATAGAGTTTGACAGTTGATCAGCATGCCTTGTGGCATGAATTTCTGGTGGACAGCATCTGCTTAGATTTCTGCTTTTAGGGGCGCAAGTATGCCGGCAAAGCATTGTTGCTTGCTTTCTGATGTCACATGGGAAATCTACGTTTCATCACATGTGACAATTCTATTAAAAACATGTCTACTTTTTCTCAGTACTGATGCAAACATTCCAAAGCTGTTCCCATAAGCTTTTGCTGGTGATCCTGTGTATTTTGTTTACTGACCATAAACATTTTTATATATATATATATATATGTATATAAAAAGTATATAAAATATAAAATATATATATATTATATATATGTATATATAAAAATGTTTATGGTCATTTTATATAAATAATTATATGATATTTTATATATATATATATATATATATATATATATATATATATATATAATATATATATAAATATATATAAAAATATATATATATATGTATATATATGTATATAAAAATGTTTATGGTCAGTAAACAAAATACACAGGATCACCAGCAAAAGCTTATGGGAACAGCTTTGGAATGTTTGCATCAGTACTGAGAAAAAGTAGACATGTTTTTAATAGAATTGTCACATGTGATGAAACGTAGATTTCCCATGTGACATCAGAAAGCAAGCAACAATGCTTTGCCGGCATACTTGCGCCCCTAAAAGCAGAAATCTAAGCAGATGCTGTCCACCAGAAATTCATGCCACAAGGCATGCTGATCAATATATATATATATATATATTTATTTTACAGTGGTGTTCTGTCACAATCTCATGGAATAAAGAGTGACATGTCAGGAAATTGCATTAACAAGTCAGACATTGTGAATTGTACATACCAGTAAATTTTCTCATCTACTTTTTTCAACAGGTCCATACATAACACAGGTCATAAACTAAAATTCTAATGTTGAAAAATAATATTATTGTTCATGTTTCCACCTTTGATAAACATACTTATGGATAACATTTGAATATCTGTGGTGTTGAAAATGAAAGTTTAGCACTTACTTTTTGTCTATCAATATTTTAAATACACTTAAGTGGCATTGTCTGCCCTCAACTATGAACACCAAGCACATTCAAAAACACATATTTTCATGTGGATGACTGTGACATGTTTATACTCAAGGCATTTGTTTAGATTTAGCCAATCTACTGACCCCCTCACATGCAAAAGTTGGATAACATCTGTCAAAGCAGCCTTAATTTATAAGTATAGTTGAGTTTGAGTATAATTTAAATGCCTACTGCACATTCTGATACATAGGCCATGAATAATCGCTTGTGTTTGTACAAAAACAAAAATAATTTCTTCAAAAAAAGAAGACTTGTTCATTGCTTGCTTATAAAAAGCGATATCAAGAAACAATATTGGAAGAGACTCAAAAAGATGTTGTAGTGAAATTGAAAGAAGCAAAAGTATAGAATTTATCTCAAGGTAAGTTTGAGGAGTCCATCAATGGTATTATTTATTCATACCAGCAGCATGTTATGAAAAGTAAAGCTTCAAATATCAATAATTATTTACAAAAGCTATGTGTATTTAAGCCTATATATTTTCCCTTCTGATAAATTAATGTGTATGTAGAACTATTATACATATGCTATAGTGATTGCATTGTCTAAATTGTCATTCTCTCAGTAAACTAGATGGCCAATGTTGGGGTTCGAATACCAGTCAGGTCTACTGATGGTTGCTTTTCCTAAATATTTTCCCACTCACTCTCTTGCTTTTCCTAAATGTTTTCCCACTCACACTCTTTGCAAAGGCTGGTAAATTTTCTTTAAAATTCCACATTTTTAGTATACATTTTGTAGGGTGGTATAGTCAAATTGTAGTTATTCTAGTTAATTATATTTGTCTAATGGAGTAGAAATGAGAAAGGTTGAATTCTAGAGATTACCTACCCTCATTAATGTGGAGAGAGATTATAAAACCATTTAGGAAAAGCGACTTTACCGAGCGAGTCGACCTGACAGGTATTCAAACCCCGATCTCTGCTTCATTGGCCATCTAGTCTTTTTCAAGAGTGAAGCCAGGATCTAGGATTGATGTTGGAACAAAACATGAGTTTAGGTATTGATAAGTTGATTAAAGTAACATTGTAGATTAATCCAATAATAATTAAGAAAAGTTGTATACTTAAAAATCTTTAAATAGCTTTCTATATGATGATAATATGACTATAATAAAAAGTGCACAATATTAAGAAAGATGTCTTCCCCTAGCATCAAACATCTGATGTGGGCACTTTAACATAATCAAAGGGCCATCCTAGTCAGCACATAGTAGTGCCGCAGTGTCTGGCTCTTACTCAGATCGCAAACCTGACATCCATAACATAAATATAGCAGAGGATTTTCCTCATGAACCTGAGGAATTTGAACTCAACGTTTTATGTCTGTATTTGTCTGTCTTATCTGTTTGTATGTGTAGTTATCTACAAATAATAATACTCTCTGAAATAATTTATGTTCAGGATTTAAAATGGATTTTAAGAAGTATTAATTCTGAATCCCTCCTTTAGTATCACAAAACTTCCCTAAGAAATAATGGCATTCATTCTTGGTGAGAAAAGTTACTTAACATAGTTGCAGGGAGGGGCTTGGCTAAATGAAAAAAAGCGTTACGTGGTTTATGGACAACCCCTAAGCTCATTGTGAACACATTCCCTTCATTAAACTGTCTAGCCCAGAAGTTCCCAAACTGTGTGTTGCAATGCCCTGGGGTGTCGGTGGGCTTGGTACAGGGTGTCACGGCCTTAAGAAGAAATCTAAAATTTATAATGTATAATGAAATGTAACATGCAAATTTTCAATACATGTACTCGTACATATTTAAAAGAATGGAATAAATCATACAAGAAAACACATGGTTCACCATTATGAACAAACTGTACACATGAGATCATGTACAAAAAAATATGTCTACTCTAATTCTTTCTTGTTCAGTGTTTTTGTTCTAATTTTGTATTCTTACATCTAAAAGAACACAATCTAGTAAAGTAAATGAAAGTTTTATTTTTTGAAAATGCCACCAAATTGAATTTACGCAGTTTTTTTTAAAAATATTGGGTACAGGGGCGTTGCACGAAAAATCTGACACATGAAGGGTGGTCTCAAAAAGTTTGTGAACCCCTGGTCTAGCTTACTTTAACACTCATCACATTTTTCTATAAACATCACTAATCCAATGATGAAATTCAGAATAACAAATATTTCTCTTCTTTAAATACTTAATTACTAACCGTACTTCACATATGGCAAGCTGATCAATGGTTTAAGCTATTATTAATGTGATGTAGCGCACCTCAAACTATACATAAACTCGTAAAATTGTGTGTGCACTTTGTCCTTGGTTGAAAGAAAGCTACTACACATGTACAATTCAAATATCACCTTGTTTATGGCAGATATGCGCAAACAGTAGTTACTTTCTGGAAATGATGTGTATTATGTATTATTAGTTCAATTGGTTTTGATTTCAAGATTTTAGTTTACAATTTATCCCTCTGCGTTTTAGTACCAGTTTGAGTTTTATATATACACACCCACACGAATTATGCTAATGGAATAGGGATTAGGAAGGTCAAATTTGAAGGGAAATGTTAATTGCAATAGCTTGGAGGAAGAGTGGGAAACCATTTAGGAAAAACAGCACTCGGTAGATCAGACCAGGATTCTAACCCTAATCTCCCTGACATTGGCATCCATTTTAACACAAGTTTGACATTAGGCCTTATGAGTGATCACTGTGTCGAGTTGAATTATATTGGTCTTGAATAAAATATGTTCAACCCAAATAATTTCAATAATGTTTATTACAGACTTCCAGTATGTAGCTCAACCAAAGAAAAAGGAGCTCATTGCGTTTGGTAGTAAGTTGGAGCGCAGAGTATTGTCATCAGATACCACTAGATTCTCCAGGCAGCACACACCCGAACTACTGCACAACATCACACCAAATATGTACAATCTTAAGAAGATTAATTCAGCTTTTTATCCAATCATCTCCAAGGTGAGATTATGACAATGTGAACAGTTAAGATTATATTAATTGGTAAATTACTGTACTTAAATGTTGTCCAATTTATTAATATACAGTGTTTTTTATCAATCAAAAACTAGAATAAAAAAAGTTATTAAAACTCTATGATAAGTTGAGTTTTTATAGCTTTAAAAGTTAAAATTAAAATCAATACTAAAATAACCACGGGTAAAAAAAGCCTTAAATATATTCTTTAGGTTTTGCTTTGAAGTTGGCCATTTTTTATGATCTTTTATCAAGTGTCAAGTTCCCATAGCTTAAAAAGTGTTTTTTTTATTTATGAATTAGATACAAAAGAAGGCTCAAAAGTAAGTGGGTGCTCTAAAATGGGAAGGTTCTTCCAGAATTTCAATATAATAATAAATGTTTTACACTGTAAAAAGATAAATTACTTTACAATTTGTAAATAGTAGGTTTAATACTTACTATGTTTCAATGTACACCTTTTTTTACAGGTGAGACGCATTGCATTATATTCTATAACATCAGGACTAAAGTTTTATTCTCAACCAAGTGCACTGCAATTTTTTTTTAATTGAGCTGAAAAACCACTAAATGGAAAAACATTGTGCACCTAATTTGGAGTAGATTTAAAAAAAAAAATATTTTGAGTGTCTGGACAACTAACTTTGAAAAGATTACATACAATTATGTTTTATAAACACAATAATACTCTGTTTATTGTTTTATTAAAACGAGTTTAATTTTTAATGTTTTCTGACATGTATATCTAGGTGACAAGTCGAAAGGGTGTTGGCGGTGTGGCCCAGACAGCTATTAGATTCACATCTCAGATTTCGACCACACCAGCACCAACAACTTATGATGTGACAAGATTCCCACTGACCAGTCATAACATGAACAGATATCCTTTCAACTCTTCCAAGCCACGTGTGATGGTTGTGTGTGATAATAATCCAGGGTGAGTTAATCCTAAATGCAGTACCTACATTAAGTATACATTTATTTCTATGCCTCCTGTCAACACTATATATTCCAACCCGCCTCGGTGGCGTAGTTGGCTAACGCGCTTGTGTTGAGCTCGACCGCCGAGGACGGGGAGATCGAGGTTCGAATCTTGGTCGGGTGAACTGGGGGTGGTTTTTCCTAAATGGTTTTCCACTCTCCCTCCACGCAAATGCGGGTTCACTTCCTCTAATTCAACCTTCCCAATTCCTAATCCATTAGCATAATTAGTACTTAAAGCGTATAACCCGAACGGGTAGTAAGACGCGGTGCTAAATATAAATATAATATATATTCCAACAATCTAGAAATACACTTTTAACAGCTCCTTGGCTCACTTATGGCTACCACCGTGTTTGTTTAAGAACGGGATGTTGCCAAATTCCCGACTAGCGACTAGCTCTTATCAGGGCTGTCCGGAAACTAATTTGATGCCTGGACGAGCATCAGTTATAACTTAATATTGTTTTATGACCTTAAAGGGAAATTATCATTACAAGGCAAAACATTCATGGCTGCTTGTTTCTCTTGTTTATAGCTAGTTACACTTTTATCTAAATTATATATTATACTGGTAACCGATTCTTTTTTACTTGGATGTAGGCTTAGTGAATATTAAAGATAATGGTATTGACATTTTTGGAAGAAAAAAAAAGAAGAGGAAAAATGTTACAAAATAAAATCAGGATCGTTGACCTGTAAGATTTTAATATTTGTAAATATAGCTTATAGCCATTATTAGAGAAAAATATAAGTTTACCACAGGCACCATCATGGAGCATTTTATTATAATTTAACTAAAGTAATGAAAACTGTAACCCTTTACGACACATGCAGTTTTTAAAACAACATGGCAAGGGTTTTGCAGGTCGTTGTAGAATTGGAAAGTGTACCAATAGTATATGTATAATAGTCCTAAAAGTGACATAAGTAATATTAAACAATAAAGGAAATTAATAAAATATCAAATATATCTGAACAATTTACACACTTTGTTTGGAAAAAATATTATAATTTTAGTTTTTCTGATACAGCATCAACGTCTTGGTGTATTAGGTAATCAACCATGTCCCTTGTTACATACTTACCAACACATGTCTTTTAATTTACATGTTTTAAAATAGTATTCTGATTACAGTGTGTATAACTTTAAATGAAACTATTATATTAGTTCTTATTGAATAATAATCAATAAATTAAAAATAAACATAGGAAGTTGCAAGTTTCTTTGGAATATAATCTAAAAAAACAACTAATTGTAAGCATTTCTTTGAAGAAAATGAACATTTTAGTAATATTTTATGAGAGGCTTAAACTTTACAAGATAAAAATAAAATATTACAAATGGCAATTTTAACAAACATATCATATATCCCAGAAATAATTAATTAAATTTATTACCTGTTTAAAGGTACTAATTACGCTAATGAGCTTGGGTTGAGGAAAATTGAATTTAGAGAAAGTGTACCCAGGGGTGTTGCAAAAAATATATTTGGGTGTGGGGCTGAACCAGTGTTTTTCCTAGCTCCAAGCATTTCAAAATTAGAAAAACGCCCTAAGTGGCAAAGGAGAGTACAAGGGCAATGTTGAGAACAGGGGGCAGTGTTGGCAGTGAGGGGATAGGGGCAAGAAGAAGGCTCCTAGGAAAATTTAAAATTTGGGGTGATAATCAAGCCTTGAGCTAAATATTTTTATTTATATTTGCAAATATCGTTCAAATTGTGTATTTTAGATTACAAAATATAATTTATTTTACTACAGCGCTTTCCAACATTTAGTAGTTTATGACCACAACTTCTCTCTCTGCAACCCTTGGATAACTTAAGTGTGTTAAATCCTAGTTTTTAAGTATTTTTTTTCACAGTGTCTTACTACCAGTCCGGCCGATCTAAATTTAACTACACCAGTGGGATAGATAATACGACCCCCCCCCCCCAACGCTATGCCCCTGAGTGTACCTACCCACATTTACGTGGAGGAGAGAAAAAACATTTTGGGAAAACCATCCTCAGTACACCTGATTGGGATTCAAAACCCAACCTTCCTGTCATCGGCAGTCTAGTCCAGCCCAAGAGTGAAGCCTTAGATCGTGCGGCCACCAACACAGGCCAAAAATAATTAATCAAGGTGTAGGCTGCACAAATGCCTAGTATTCCATAGCATAAATATAGATATTTTATCAAATATAAATAGCTCCACACTTACACTATGTTTTATAGTTACTTCCTTAATTTGTATGTAAATCGAGTTAACGTTAGTAGTATAGCAATAAAAATAAAATGTTTGAAAATAAGTATTATGTTTGGCACAGTTGTTTTTTTCTTTAGTTTTTGATTATTGGGTTTGATATTTGACAGAGCACACCGCAAATAGCTTTTCAGTTCAAGTCAACAATGCTGTTTTGTTTTTATGAGTCAGTTGAAAATTCGGCGGCGGTGTTGCATGTGGCCGCAATGGTAGTTTAGGGCAAGGTTAGAGAGTAAGCTCGAACAAATCCGAGGGTTGTAGGCTTGAAAATCAACATGTGTGTCACCTAATAGATTAATTACAAATGATAAGCAGTGTTGCCAAAATCACAAGAAAAAATTATTTTGGAAAAAAAATCTTCAATTATTAGCTGGAATATCTCAAAAAGCAAAAAGAGGTTTTCTATAAAGAGCTATATTATATATTTGCATCCAATGCTAATTTCCTGTTTTTGTCCTTTATGTTTTTTTTTGTGTGTTCCTTTTACATGTTCCTATCTTAGGAAGTTGCGTTGCGCGTTTCACACTCCCTTCTGATGAGTTCTGATAGAATGAAACATAGGTCGGGTGATTTGGTGGTAATAATCAATTTTCTTTAAGAGGCAGCCATCACCTATTTGTCCAGTGGCAGCAATGTAAAGTATGAAATGTGTTCTTTTTAACATTGTAAAAACCATATTGTGTTTGTTCCCTTTTATATGTTTTCTATCCACCTTTCTTGTACTTTATTCCAAATTCATATAAAAAGTACCACAAAAAAGCAAAAAGAAGTTATCCTTAAAAGAGATATACGATATCATACTAAAATCAAATATTACTTCTTGGTATAATTTTATGCACTGTTAACATTATTTAAACCAATTTTAAGTTTAGTTTTGTAATGCTTTATATGGTTGCTTGAAAATGACATAGTTCTATTTAGTAAACAATAACGACATGCACTATTTAGTTTAATTTTTGATCTTGATATAATTAGCCAACACATACAATTCAACACACACTCACACTCATCTAATATTGATTAAGTAAGATTACATTAAATGTTGAGCTCACATAGATTTGTAGATAGTAGGTGGCAGTACTTGGACTAATGGCTAGCAACACCATCTACCAAGTGCCACTTTAAACATAATATATGGCGTTCCTAGTAAGCTGTCACATAGCTGATAGCATCATTACCATTTTGTTTGAATTCAAAGTTTCATTTTTCAGATTTAATTATCCTTGATACAAACATGACACTAACATACTGTAGTTATTCAACAATAAAATTATACTATTTTTCAACTTGTGTAGAAACATTTGGAAGGAATTAACAATGTAAGTTGAGTACTTACTCTATTAAGATTAGTTGGAGTAATGTGAAACTGCTCTTAGAATACTAATTTTAGTTGAAATGTGTTTATAGACCAGGAACTTATCATGTGAATTCCAAGCGAGACCGTCGAATTGAGTTTGAGCACAGTTTTGGTGGGCGTAAGACACTTCGTCCCGCAGTGCCCATCAAGTGTGTGCCAAGTAAAAGCAACATGGTGTGTGGAGAATGCGGAATGACTCTTAAAGGAGACTACTGGGAGCACAGAGACAGGACACTTTTGTGTCAGAGTTGCATGGTCAGCTTGAGAACCATCCAAGATAAAAATACCAGAAGGAAACTGCTCAATTTCAAGGTGAAGAAAAATACGTCCACTCATTTACAATATTTGATAAATTTACAATCATACTCTTGGTAAAGACTTGATAGTCATATTTTAATTTTGTGACGTTGTCACAGACATAATGCAAACATGGACGATCTGGCTCACCTGATCTGGTCCCCTTTGACTGGGCTGGATCTCGACTTCATGAAACTCGCACACTCAACTCCACTCAACATCACGCGGCTTACTGACCGCCCGTGGCTCGAGGCCCGATTAGAGCAAGACTCGGACAATTGAACGTCAAGATGCGCTAACCCGTATGCGCCGACGGTTGTGTTCGAGTGAAACAAGACTCATCCACCGGCGCGTGATTTGAAATTATCACGAGAATAATCGAGAATTCTGTCGAAGCAACGTACACCCCTCTCCCTTCGCCACAGTGTGATTCCCGCCGTTTGTGAACACGTGATTGACTTTGTACAGTATATAACGGCTGGACTGTGTAGTGATGTCACTCATTTTTCTGCACTCGATTAGGTGAGACACTTGTCTTAGATTTAGACGTAGGTCGTTGTTCGACGTTTTCTAAATTATGTTTGGGTTAAATTGTTCAAAATTTAAGTTTCAACTTTAAATATAAATCACGATTACTAATAGCTATATTTCTCTGAGACTGCAGGATTTGCCTGTCAGCCATTATGGTTTATGCGCTAGCTTTTCCTTTGTACTTAACGTTGTGTCCGCCTCACGGACGGGTTGGAACTTTAGCGTGGCGCCATCTTGGGGCGCTAATGGAACTTTAGCATGTCGCCATCTTGGGGCGCTAATTATTTCTATTTAACATAGTTGTTCTGCTTGCTAAAAGTTTAAGATTTGTTACGATTGTGAATTTTTTTAAATTGTTACTCAACTCGGGGGGCGCGAGCCCGTGCACCCAGCACATTGGTCATTATAATAATAATAATTAGATTGAACTAATTTGATTAGGATCTATTGTAACAGGTTAGGTTTAGGTAAATCATTTTCTCTGTGGCGCCTTATAATGGCAGTCTATTATAAAACTTCATACTTATGTCAATGTAGTGTCGGCATCGCCAGGTCGTGTAGACCTATACATATTACTTGTATTTAACTTTCCTGCTAGGTTAGTCGCCTTCTGCGAGGGTCAATTTAATTATGACTACGTTGTTATTAATCATTCTGTTTTCTCTTAACGACTTGGGGTCTTGCCCCTTTATTTATTGTTTACTTCGGCCTTATCGGCCAGTCACTCGACTTTCCTAGAGTGCCTCGCTCTTGTATGTCTGCTAGTTGTTTGTAGAATAAAATAAACTCTCTTGTAACTTACCTACCTTTTATTTATTGTAATTTGAACCGATCGAATCATATGAGGGGGGGTTACAAGAGAGAAGCTTCTCTCTTGTAACCCCCCCTCATATGATTCGATCGGTTCAAATTACAATAAATAAAAGGTAGGTAAGTTACAAGAGAGTTTATTTTATTCTACAAACAACTAGCAGACATACAAGAGCGAGGCACTCTAGGAAAGTCGAGTGACTGGCCGATAAGGGCTGAAGTAAACAATAAATAAAGGGGCAAGACCCCAAGTCGTTAAGAGAAAACAGAATGATTAATAACAACGTAGTCATAATTAAATTGACCCTCGCAGAAGGCGACTAACCTAGCAGGAAAGTTAAATACAAGTAATATGTATAGGTCTACACGACCTGGCGATGCCGACACTACATTGACATAAGTATGAAGTTTTATAATAGACTGCCATTATAAGGCGCCACAGAGAAAATGATTTACCTAAACCTAACCTGTTACAATAGATCCTAATCAAATTAGTTCAATCTAATTATTATTATTATAATGACCAATGTGCTGGGTGCACGGGCTCGCGCCCCCTGAGTTGAGTAACAATTTAAAAAAATTCACAATCGTAACAAATCTTAAACTTTTAGCAAGCAGAACAACTATGTTAAATAGAAATAATTAGCGCCCCAAGATGGCGACATGCTAAAGTTCCATTAGCGCCCCAAGATGGCGCCACGCTAAAGTTCCAACCCGTCCGTGAGGCGGACACAACGTTAAGTACAAAGGAAAAGCTAGCGCATAAACCATAATGGCTGACAGGCAAATCCTGCAGTCTCAGAGAAATATAGCTATTAGTAATCGTGATTTATATTTAAAGTTGAAACTTAAATTTTGAACAATTTAACCCAAACATAATTTAGAAAACGTCGAACAACGACCTACGTCTAAATCTAAGACAAGTGTCTCACCTAATCGATGCAGAAAAATGAGTGACATCACTACACAGTCCAGCCGTTATATACTGTACAAAGTCAATCACGTGTTCACAAACGGCGGGAATCACACTGTGGCGAAGGGAGAGGGGTGTACGTTGCTTCGACAGAATTCTCGATTATTCTCGTGATAATTTCAAATCACGCGCCGGTGGATGAGTCTTGTTTCACTCGAACACAACCGTCGGCGCATACGGGTTAGCGCATCTTGACGTTCAATTGTCCGAGTCTTGCTCTAATCGGGCCTCGAGCCACGGGCGGTCAGTAAGCCGCGTGATGTTGAGTGGAGTTGAGTGTGCGAGTTTCATGAAGTCGAGATCCAGCCCAGTCAAAGGGGACCAGATCAGGTGAGCCAGATCGTCCATGTTTGCATTATGTCTGTGACAACGTCACAATTTAATAATTTTCTTGTTAGAGATTTGCTTCATATCCTCAGTTTAAGTAAGGTTGGGTTTATATTCATGCATAGCACATAGCTAATAGTGTGCAAAATGTTCAAGTACATTATTTTCAATTATAAATGTTTGTAATCATAACATAGTGAATAGTTTATAGTGCACAATGCATACATCTGATTTAACCCTTTCCCGGTCCTATTATAATAGCTCAATTCCCCACCACTATCCCCTTTATTTTTGATAGCATGAAAATTTGCACACGAATCTATGCTGTAAGCAATAACTTGGGATGTAATTAACATATTATGTTGAAATTTTTAGAAAAAATATTATATTAAGTATCACAATGACACTACTAGGAACTAAATATTATAGTCTAAACAATCTATTTAATCAATATTTACAATTAGTTTTCAATTCTAACTCCCCTTTCCTGGTCGTATTCAAGAAAACAATTCGGCAGAGGGACAGGTCACAGTTCTTACACTTCCATGAAGTCTGGATGCCTCGACCTGGAGGAGCTCTTTTTTTTTTTTTATTGCTGCAGTTTGCACAAACTTTATTTCTGCCTTCAATTTTTTTATTTCATGTAGATTTTTTTGCTGACATTAAAGAAACCAGAAAGCTTCTCTTCCGCCCAACTATTTTGCGCGAGGAAAAGTTTCTTATCGTAAGTCTGAATGATTTTTGGGTGAATCCATACCTTGATAGTGCTGGTTGATTTGTTTCATTATAGATTATGAAATTGTTAACAATGGCAGTGTTCAATACAAATACAAACAACTATTTCCAAAATTTTTGTTTTGTTTTTCTGCTCAAATAATAGTAGCTTCTTATTTGGCGGTTCTGTCAACACCACCCATAAATTTAGTATACTTGACTAGGGCAAGAGGGCAAGAAACCATAACCCTTTCATTTCCATTACCAGTTATCCTGTGTACTGGCATACTTTCACTAGGGTCGCAATTGGTTGACAAAAATTGCAAATATCCCTGTTGTCATGCCACAGTGGCTGGCACATTAACTGACTGCAGTACTTTGCTGTCAACTCTCTTCAGTTTTAGGCTCTTGGGATTTTTAGTTCCTTAGTCCACTCCTTATGGTGCAGCATGCATATGTTTGTTTTTAGAGCAGTATCTTCAAGAGCCCTACAGACGAAAAGAAACTGTCAAAGTACACATGGTGATTTTGTTTAGAAATTCTTCTAATAAATTTAGTACAGCTTGGTTTCCCAACTGCATGTCTTTATGTCTTGCTTCTTTTTTGCCAAGATATACATTTGCTTTTAGAACATATCCATGAGGACTTACTAGGACCCATGTTTTGAACCTCCACTTTATTGGCTTGGCCTTCACATATTGTTTTATGTAGTGACGACCCTTGTATGCAACCATTGCTTCATCAACAGCAAGTTCTTTGCCGGTCTTATAACATTTATCGAACATGTCCATAATAATATATAATAATATATAGCACCGCGTCTTACTACCCGTTCGGGTTATACGCTTTAAGTACTAATTACGTTAATGGATTTAGGAATTGGGAAGGTTGAATTAGAGGAAGTGAACCGCATTTGCATGGAGGTAGAGTGGAAAAGCCATTTAGGAAAAACCATCCCCAGTTCACCCGACCGAGATTCGAACCTCGATCTCCTCGTCCTCAGCAGTCGAGCTCAACACGACAAGCGCGTTAGCCAACTACGCCACCGATGCGGGTTCCATAATATCAAGAACAGGCCTTACCTTCTGGAGTATGTCGTAGTTCTCTTCCCCAGGTGTCTTTTCTTTGTTACATCACTGACATGAACATATTTTGTGAGACACATAACGTTTGTAAGTCGTGCAATTACCAATTAAAGGGCATTCATTGTCTGAACTGTTCCAGTAATCAGATGTTTCTGGCAAATCAAATACACCCATAAAAACTAATACTCCTATGTAGGCCATAATTTCTTCCTCAGTAGTTTCATACCACTCTTAATCCACTTTACCTATTTTTTGTTGCCTAAACTTAGAATATTTATTTGTATTTTCGGCAAAATGCTGAAAAATGTTTTTACCAAACACAACATAGTTCTTTGGAACCTACAGCTAAGTCATGCACAGAATCAGTATTTCCCACATATTCATTTGGAACATAAAATTGTAGCCTGTCAATAAATGTCAACAAAGGGGGTTGAAAACAACTTACAGCACCAGCACAATCACCACCCCCATTTAAATTGTTTTCCAAGTCACCATCACTTATATAAAATAATTCAGGATCTTCATTATCATTATTACACTCAATATCTATTATTAGCACCACATCTTACTACCCATTTGAGTTATACGCACTTACGCTAATGTGTAATGATAGGGTGATTGTGAGATGAAATGGAGGACCTACAGTTTAAGGTGGAATCCAAACCACGGTGGAAGCCTGGCATTCCTCACATTCACAAGTTGTGACTAATACATATCTTGTCAGAGGTGAAGGCAGGGTTTGGTAATCAGATAAATCTGTGTCAGGACCAAGGATTGAACCCTGGACCCCAGCACAGAAGTTTAACACCTTACCCCTACACCACCAGTCACCCCACTCAATATCAATATAAATATCGTTATCGCGAGAACTATCTGAATCATTACCAGATACATATTTATTGAGCTCCAAAACAATCATATCTTTTAAGGAGACCATTCCAAAGCAAAACTAACAGTTAAACTAACAATGCTAAGAAAATAATTAATTTCATACGAGATGGACCTCTATAGTAAAAATAATAACTAAATATAAAATAGTTAGTAAATAGCCCAACAGATGGCTTAGAGTGTGCTGAAATAAGGCGAGTGCTTTCGAGCGTTTAGGATGGGAACAACAAATTAATGGTGAGCGCTTTCAAGCGCTTGGGCCGAGAAAGGGTTAATTAACTTTAACGTCCTATACTTTATGCATGGAGTGTAGTATAGATAATATTGAACTTACGACACATTAGTCAATGAGAATGCGATGAAAGATTCAAGTCAATTAAAGGATAGTATAAACCGAGACAAAAATAATCTTGTGTGTTAATTTATAAAATGCTTTTTGGTACCGGTAGCTTTAATCGTTTGTTGTTAATAAGCTTTCTTTATTTTAGTATCAATAGTTATAATTTTAGGCTGCATGTATAAATTAAAATAAAGGGGATGTATCACATTGTTTATTCTGTTACTGAAACCAAGTCTACCATAGTAATTATAACAATTTTAGAATCATAATCAAATAAAATCTAATTTAATATTACAAGTAAAACTTAAATTATGTTAATTTTCAAGTTTTAAAATAGGCAGTTTATTAATGTAGTTTTTTGAATGACTCCTTTGTGAAGTATTTTTAGAGACTTTATCTAGAAGTGCAAAGAGGTTAGGCAATTTTCAATAAATAAAAGACAATCTATTTATGTACGACCTTAAACACTGTTTATCATGGTTTCACCTTATGAATTGTGCACTGTAAATTATGCATGAATGTAAGCCCAGCCTAACTCAGATAACTAAACATTAAAAATAATAACTGTGCGTACAATTGCTCATTTGTGCAGAAAGTTCGAGAATGCTCGTTCATTCATCACCATGAAAATACAACTGCAGCTATCATCCTCATGGATTCCAAGTCCCTTCGCAGATTACAGAACAAGGAGGCCTACTTTCAAGAATATTTCCAGTGTTAATACAATGTACAGTTGTGATGTTTATCCTCCTATAAATTCCTTTGAGCTGTGAAAAATTTGTTCAACCAGTGCTTACCAGAAATTGTCTTGTACATACAAGTTAAATCAGTACAATAAAAACTACTTATTTAAAATAGTGAACTTGGCACATCAAAGAGATGTTATAAAAACATGAAATGAAAGTAAATAATATTTTCTCCAAGCTTATAGGTAAATGTAAAATTTATATTTAATGTTGATTTTATGAGATTAGTTATTGTGGCATATGAGTTAAAATAATTACTTAAAAAAATTATATATTCTTTACAAACAATGCAGTGTTAAACCCCTATATTTAGTTTTACATACTGCAATGTTGGAAAAACTAAACACGACATACAAGGAAACAGGGCAACGTTGGCGACAGTGAAGAGGGCAACACCCAAAAAATCTTAAATATGCATGGCAGTGTCTTTCAACATTAATAACAAGATTTGTGTTTATATACTTATAAGTATTATAGAATAAAATTTAATATTTTATTCAAAAGTATGATCTAACTATTATTTACTAGTAACACATTTTTTTCATGTCTTTATTTAATTTAACCCTATCGAATCTATTATGTGTCAGCCAGGTAGGAGCTCCTTGAGATTTTTCAAAATATTTCAAGGGTTCCTCCAAACAAAAAAAGGTTGGGAATCACTTATCTAATGGATTATGACAGGCAGTAGGGCTGAGTCAAAACCTACTCAACTTTTAAACAACCCTATTTTAAGAGGTGAGAACAATATATGCCAGTGAAGCTAGCATGACCTAATTAAATTAGTCACATAAGTTTCAGAGAATTGTCTATTTGTCCCGGTCATAGAAACACCGAGCAAATATCTTAGGGAAAGTTGTCATTCAGGATTCTAGGCCTCTATGATATACCAGGTAAGGTTATAATCTATCAACAAGGTATCATGCCGCCCCTGAATGGAGTCAGAGATGAACATCAAATAGGGTGCAGACCTAGCCAGAAGGGTAATGACAAACCCACAAGTTGCACACCGCAATCAGGTGAACAACAAAGTGTTAGGCGCCAAGGTTCCATAGAATAGCTAACCATTACCTAACTAGGTCTTGACATCATGCTTGGAACAAACTAAATTCCCCCTTTCCCGCCTGATGGCACAGCATACCACAATATAGCCATACAGGCCAACGAGTGAGACACACTCCAATGAAACCACTGGTCTTAAGGACCGAGCAGAAAAACAAGAGTTACCTATGATCTCTCATGACATGAGCAACATGACATTGCCAATGAAGACTTAACCTAATTATACATTTAAATAGAACACTTTAAACTTGTAAGAAAAATCCCTTTACTTTACATGATAGAACTGAAGCCTCCTACTCCCTTCTTCTAAAGAAAAAGTTTATAGTTTACGGCAAGTTATTTCTGTCTGTCCGGCGAGTCTGATGGTACCATCATCATGACCACAATGTTTTGATGTACAGTAGATCAGAGAGACGTCAGTCGTAAAATATTAGAATGTAATTGTGTTTTGTTCCCAGCGGGCCAAGGAATTTTATAATGGTTGAACAGACGAACCACGGGCTAAAGGGGGGTGGGGAGGAAAGGGTTAAAAGCACCCCTCAATGTTGAGAACAGCATGTATGCACCTGGCTATGATGTACACACCCTCACGAGCCATGCAAAAATCCACTAGTTCGTTAGATAGTTTAGTTGAGTCAAGTCTGAGTTGAATGAAGGCTCATGTGTACAAATCTTCGGATGGAGCTGTTCTTAGCCCAGCGATGTCCCAAAGAGTGGTATGTAACAAATTATGTTATGACATAATGGATATCTAATTATATATATAATTAGATATCCATTTATATTTTATTTCGTGAACTATGTTCTTTAACAGGTTTAGTTTGTACGGGCCAGGACTGGTTAGTCTGCTACAATCTAAGTACACCCTATAGGGTAAAACTCATGGACAGACCAGTTGATAAGCTAATAAAAAGATATGCCTAATCTGTTTAAGATGCCTCAACAAAACTTTAATAATGTAATCCTATTTAAACTGAATCATACATAAAGTAGTAATTACTATTGTTGCCAAATGAAGATGGCAGAAAACCGGACTTGTTTTCTAATTTGAGCATAATCATTAAGGCACTGCAAGTACTCGGATTTCGAGCTTCAAGCTGAGCTTGTCATTGAAGTAGAGATTAAAATCAAAAAGTTTTGTAGGCTCATCATTTTAGAGCTTACTATTGGGTATGTACAAATCAATTTAAATGACATTCAACAATTTCACTTAGAAATCATTTGGTAACTTACAAGGCAAAGGAAATGAAAATAGCTAAGTAGATCACTAAATATTTGAATAACCATTATTTTTACCATCTTTACATGGTCCCTTTCTTAAATTATAATTTCAATTAAATTTAACATTCAACATTAGGACTACAATATATTGATTGTTAGCTTGGGAGCTTTTTGAAATATTTGACTCGAATGAAAAAACCCAAGCCCACAGATTTCTAGTAATCTTGTATCTAATTTCCCGGTTAATCGGCCATCAGTTGGGTTCTTAGCTTAATCTAATAAGTGTGACTAAGGAGAGAATATGAGACCAAGTGTAAGAAAATTAGCACTAACAATCCACTCTAGTAAGAGCTTTAAATGGTACACTACACAACATGGAAATAGCCAAGTTTATGTCCCAATTTATATTAAATAAGCAAATTAAATCAAAATCAAATTTATCATAAACCCTAAATTTAAACACAAAATACAATCATACATTTGAAATAAAATGCCATATTGACTAACATTTGAATTGTATATTTATTGTATTAAAAACAAAAGATTATTTCTTATTAAATTTATGCAGGATAACATGCTATTCAGGAAGAACTGTGCTTAGCATGTTTTGCTTTAACCTTTGACACATCCTTTTAAATTTTTTAAAATAAAAATAAATAAACAATGCAAATATTGTTTTCAAAATTCTTTAATATATTTAGTTATAAGTTTTGGAATAAAGTTAAACTCTTTCCTGAATATAAAATTAATCATTCATAATTCAATTATATTACAATTTAAACAAATTTACTATAACAGTACCTATAACATGCTGAGAAGTAACTGGAGACTTTTTTTCATCGTTCACAAGAATGAATTTAGAAAATAAATGAAGGCTGAATAATGTCAATAAGTAAAAACAATTTATACATATATGATAATAATACTGCTAAGCACTGCGTCTTGCTACCCGTTTGGGTTATATTCTTAAGTACTAATTACTTTAATGGGTTACTAATTGGGAAGGTTGAATAAAGAGGAAGTGAACCAACATTTGTGTGGAGGGAAAGTGGAAAACCATTTAGGAAAAACCACCCCCAGTTCAACCAAGCGAGATTAAAACTTCGATCTCCCTGCTCAACACAAAATTAGCACATTATTTAACTACGCCATCAAGGTGGGTATGCATATATGAATGATTTAATCTGGAAACATGGCAAATATAGTCGTGTTTCCGAACATACTGATAAATCGAAAAGACAACAGAATAATGGCTTTGTAAAGAAAACCAAAATACACTGATCGATATTTTCATTTCCAGTTCAAGCATAGGCACTTACACTGCTTAGATTAAAATATTTTCAAAACGTAATAATATGAAAATAATCCAAATGAATATTGTAGTATTAATAGTTTTGTAACAAATATTGGGGAGGGGATGTTCCACATATACAGGGTTGCCACGATTTTCTTATTACCAAGTTTCCTGTGTTTTCCAGATGGACTTCCCAATTTTCCAGACAATTTAGAGACTAGTATGGAATAATGAAATTTCATTTTTATTCTTGAAATTGTGATTATTTTTTTCTTTCATGCAAAGTTCTACTATTTAAAGTTTGCAGTTTAATGTCGCAAATTCACAAATTTTCCAGTACTTTTTTGTTGTCGTGAAATTCCATGTTTTCTAGGTACGTAGCAACCTTACATACACTTTGAGTTCCTACTAATATGTAGGGGGGTATGCTACTAATACATAACAAATGAAACACATATAACATTTAAGGTTATAATTAATTACTGAACAAGCAATCGAAAGATTTTAACATAATGCTTACAAAATATATTTTAAATACTTACAAAAGCTTGCATCTTAGTAACTATATACAAATGACACATCACTAATGTTACTCTCACACAACACAGTTCAGGGCCCCAACAGTATCTAAGTCCCCCAATAATGCACCTTGTCATGATAACTGATCCGATTCCGTATTAGTGTTCCCTTAATGTAGACTGTAAGGGTGTGCAAGGTCCACTTTTTCAATTCAAGCAAACTCAAATCAAATATGTGAAATATTCACGAAGCTGAATCAAAGTTTGAATATTTTTGTTGGTTGTTTTATGCTTGAAAAAATATTATATTTAGGTTTTTATATATATATGTGTGTGTGTAAATATAAAAAACCTTAATATAATATTTATATATATGTAAAAAAACCTAAACATAATATTTTATTTTATAAATATAATATTCTGAATTAAAGTTTGAATATTTTTGTTGGTTTTATGCTTGAAATATTATATATATATATATATATATATACATACCTAAATACAATATTTTTCAAGCATAAAATCAACCAAAATATTCAAACTTTAATTCAGGATCGAGGAAAAAAAAATATATATATATATATGCACACACACACACACACACGCATACACACATATATATCACACTAAAACTAATGTTTTATTACAAAATTGATCTAATTTTAATTTAATTTTGATAAATCAAATTATTATCCCAACTTACTTTACAATCAGTTCAGATTTTTTCTATATGAATATTGTCTTGTATTATAAATAAAAGCTCACTCAGCATAGTAATAAATTACAATTATTGGTGAAGATTAATAATTGTCGAAGTCAGATTTTTTCCCAAGTGATGTTAATATTTAATTCAAGGCTATAAATCAAATTTTCAAAGCTTTACACACCCCTAGTAGATTACTATTATGAACACCAGGTTCTATCACACACATTCCACTGACAATGCAGGACTATCATGCATTGGTACTATTGTCTACCCAGACTACTTCAACTCACTCTTAAGCAACCTAACTTGAAATAGACTAAAAGTGCTCTCAAAACTGGCCATGCTGACTTTTAGCAGAGCTAGGTAAGTGCCACAAATTATAATATATATATATATATTTTCTCAAGGTTTACAGATTTCAATAATTCCTCTTTTAATACCCCCCCACCTCCTTTCCATGAAAATGTGATATAGGACTCATTAGTGTGTCGATGACTTTGGATGAATCTTAATAAATACAATGATTCATAGCTGCCATTTAAAGAAGTGAGGGAGAACTGACCCTTGATCTTATCACACAATAAAAAAAGTACATAATCCTTAAAAATTCATAATTAACTATAGAACAATTTTGCTATGCCTTATGTACCATTGATTTAAAAAATATTGGCTATAAAGAACCAATGTTAAACTGTCTCATCTAAGTCCTTGTAACTTAACAAATCATAACGTCTAATGGTTGGTTAAATTTTGTGTGTTTAACATTACTATTTTTATGGGCTCGATAAATTATGAAAAGGTGCCCCCTATTAGTTCTCACCGTTTGCCTTCTCAAAGCGCTAGATTTGTTACAAGGCTTTAGATTGGCTTTATTTGATTATGTAGTATATAAGCAAGTTGATACAATGTTGATCTAGAGATAAGGTGTCAGACTTATGTGCTGGGGGTCCGGGGTTCAATCCTCGGTCTCAGCACAGTTTTATCTGATTGCCAAACCCTTCCTTCACCTCTGACAAGACGTGTATTAATCACAACTTGTGAATATGGGGAATGCCAGGCCTCAACCGTGGTTCAGATTCCATGTTAAACTGTAGGTCCTCCATTTCATCCCACAATCACCCTACCATTACACATTAGTGTAAGTGTGTATAACCCGAATAGGTAGTAAACATGGTGCTAATAATAAATGATACAATGTCTAAGGAGCTCTTTTAAAAACAAATCAAGGTAAATCTTAGATCCAATTTATCAAGACAAGTCTTTATTAAGTTATCTGATAACATTTATTGTACTTCTTTTTTTGATAAAGAATGTCTGTTTAAAATAATATTGGGCTTCGAAGTTTTGGGACACTTAGAAACTGTAACTTATTTTCTAAGGTGTTATCATCATAAAATAAATCACCCATTTTAGAAGAGAAATAATGTAGCCTACCTTTAGTAATAGCGATCGCCTTGAAAAAAATATTGCAGAATGTCAATATGGATGTGATGTTTACTGAACCTAAGGTACACCTCACGTTAACTTTATGAGCACTTTTACGTGGACATTAACACTTAATGAAACAATGTAAAATCAAACTTTTAGAGAGAGAACACTTACATTCTCGGGTGACAAAATGTCAGCTTCGACTTCGCTTTGAAAATAATTCCAGCTTTGAAAATTATGAAGTTTAGCCAGTAAAAATATTGAGCTAAGACAACCAATTGACCATATTCTGATCTGTTACAAACTAATAATCATATGGTAAGGAAAATTGAAGTAATTGACTTGGAAGTTGTGATAACTTAATTTGTCATATTAAAACGAAATATTACAAACAATAACTGTGCAATAAAACCATATCAAGTCATTTTAGTGCTTAAACTTAAAGTTATGTATAAATAGCCGCAATATAATATTTTTCCAAACATAAAATAATAAACCAAAAATATTCAAACTTGGATTTGGCTTGAAGAATAGTGTCATATACTTGATTAACGTTCGCTTCGAATTAAAAAAGTGGACTTCACGCCCCAATCATTGGTAAATAAATGACCTGGGATTCAGTAGTTAGGTTTGTTCCATTTTGATTAAGCCATTATGATGCGTCATAACATACCTAAAAAAATCACACCCAAAAGATTATCAAGTGCTTTTTTTTTTGTCTAATCCTTAAAACTCCTGAAGTATTCAAGTGGTTTGAAGAGACCATCCCTAATATTTTGACTTTGGCCAAAGGGATAAACATGTTTCATTTATTTATATTTGATACATTTGGAAGAAGGTACAAGAAAAGTGTATAGGAACATATACAAGGGAACAAACACAATATCGTGTTTTAGGGGTGTGCGAAGCTTCGAAACTTTGACTTGGCTTCGAAACAAACATCAGCTTCGACTCACTACGAATTCAGGATTTGAAGCCTTGTCAATAAAAATAATGACAGCCAAAAAACAACAACTCCATTTATGTTCACATTTAGCCATCCTGAGCTGTTTTGTACATTAAAAATGAATATTTATATGGAAAAAAATCTGAAGTAATTGAATTGAATGTTATGATAATAACTTGAGTTGTCAGATTAAAAGGAAATGTTACAAACAATTGTACAATAAAATATTTTACAATTAATTTTTGTGCATAAAGTAATATAAATAGCCACAATATTTTTGTTAAGCTTAAAACTACTAAAAGAAAAAATTCGAACTTCGATTTGGCTTCGAAAATATTTCTTATATGCAATTAGAGTTCGTTTCAAATTGATAAAAGTGGATTTCACACACCTCTATAGCTTTACAATTAAAAGAACACAATTCACACTTTATAATGCTGTGACTGGACAAAGAGGTAATGGCTGCTTCTTGAAGAAAATTGATTGCTACCGTCCAATCTCCCAACCTAAATTTCATTTCATGGTAACTCACAAGAGCGGGTGTGAAACGCGCAATGCAACTTCCTAAATGAGGAAACCAAAAAGCATAAAAGGTAGAAAAAAAAGGGGGGGATTGGTAAATAATGAGAGGACACTTAGATAGGAAGGAGCATGTAATAGGTAAACATAAATAACATACACAGGAAACGGACATTGGATGCGAATATATAATATATCTCTTTAAGGAAAACCTCTTTTAGCAAAAAGAGGTTTTCCTTAAAGGATTAATTTTACTGATGGAAGACTTGTAGAACACAAAAAACAACATAAAAACACAAATTTTGTTGTGTATTTTTTTAAATATAAGAGTGCACTTTCCTATCAATTAATCAAAACAAGCTATTGTTAAAACTAACAACAGAAATAGACCTTGTGTGCACATATTTCATCTTTGTAAAAATAGCTGCTCAATTATTTTTAGGGCCTCGGATTCTTTCAAATCACAGTAATTTCATTTGAACAAACGTCTTAAAATATCGCTCATAATAAAGGCATAATAGTAATTTCGCATACAAGTTTTTTTTACAGATATACTTTTATGTCGTTAAAGCATTTTGAGAAGAGGTTCCCAAAGTTTTCAGCTGAAAGTCAAATTATAAGACTAAACATAGTTGGCATCCGCATGCTAAACACACATATATTTGGGTTGAAGTAAATATATTTTGTAGAGAGAGGTACAATTCACATTTTCTCAAATCCCAAACGTGAATTAAAATCTTCATTTAAACTACAAATCTTTTTTTTTCCAAGTCCTCAAATTTTAAATATCCTCAAGGATTAAAGGAATCTAAGTATGTGAAGACCCCATTCCTACTATTTAATATATTTTTGTTTTTAAAAATCATATAATTAATAGCTTCAAGTCATTTCCAATATAGAAGTCAGAACAAAAGTCAATGCTAGAACAGCAATTTCCTCTTGTGAACTTTTCGAGCTGTGATCATCAACATTTGTCGTACATACAGTGAACTTTTCATGATACACTATTAAAACATTCCATCTATAAGCAAAATATTAGCGTTAGGTGAATCCACTATTTTAAAAATCTCCAATTTACCTCCGAATCCCGAATCTTGTTAAAAAAGTTGAGAGAAAATATAAAGATAAAATAATATAAAATACAAATGGTAGCAAAATGTTAACATTCTATCTTATAATCAATTCATTATAACATTCATAACTTCACTTCAGTGTTAAATTTTTAGTCCGGGGCCTGGTTGTTAAGTTCGTCCTATAAATATAATATGTTCTGAACCACCAATAAGCAGTACTAGAGCTCGAAGCACAAAACTCACTTGAAAAATTGAAACCAGTCGTTTTTTAAGGAATTGAGTCTCGAATCCGAGAATATACTTACGGATTTGAGGGTCCATCCCTGATTATAATACATGTTTTTTTTCAAACATAAACTATTTAAAAACCAGATATTTTAAAAGTTATAAAATAAAAAACTGCCACATGCCACACACAAGAAATTTAAGGGCCACATATGAGCCGCACTTTGGGAACCCCAGGTTTAGAGAGAAAGTGTTTACCTGTAACTATACACAACTAAGGTACACTCTTAGTTTCACACAGTAGATTTATGCCTCATTTGTTTTTATGGCGATGGCTACTAGCTGGTCTTCGTGTTGAATATTCTGGCAATTCTCTCAACCTCTCTTGGGTCTAGTATCTCAGTAGATGGTTTGCTGACAGACTAAAACAATCAAAAAAATGCTGGATCCAATGCACACAGTTAATGTTCATTTGGGGCCTATTTGGGGACAAGTGGTCTAACTCTCAAAATTAAATAGGACTCATCTTTTCTCTAAGATCTTCAAATCTGTAAGCTTAAATAACAGTGTGCCGACTTCGAACGCTAGCATGTTTAGTTAGATTATTTAAACAAATAAAAAAAGGCAGCAAATGGCTGTCTTAAACTAAACATTGACAGGAGGATATGAGGGCAAGGCCTACACACTTGCCAATAGAATCCAATCCTAAACCTTTTGTGAATCAAGAAACCAGCAACAACAATATCTAGGTGGCCATGATCTACCTCTAGCCATGCTGCCATAGTCCAGTCTGTGTTTTATACTCTCTTCTGGTGAAAAAGGGGACTGGTGTACCCCAAAAATGTCATAATTATGTGAATGGCTGGGCCGATAAGCCCTTTTGAAGATATTAATGCCGATTAAGTTTTTTTTATGAGCAATTTATTAATTTTCAGTTAACTGACAAAATAACTAAACAACTATTTATAACAGCAGTAAATTGGTACTTCGACATTACACTTGAACACACTCCAAGAACTGATCTTGGGGAGCACTTAGTGAGCGATCGATCAATCGGATCTTGGAGAATTCAGTAATCGGCATGCAGCCGACATCATGCACCATAATATGATGTATTTATAACTTTTTATAAATCCACAACAAATAAACTCATACTGGCCCACCTAATCTTGTTTTTGATAGTGTTTAACTTTGTTACTTGTGTAAATCTTTATCTCTAATATATTTATCAAGTATTTCATAATTTGAAATAAACCTTAAGGTAAATAATATTTAATGGTTTATTTTGTTTACAATGTTGGTTTTGCTGTTTATTATAAAATAAAATATTTAACGCAGAATTAAAGAATTTGTGTTTACATGCAAGCGACTGTCTTTAAATATTTTTGTTTAAACTATGAATTATATTTTCATGATTTGATCATTTAAAATATATCAATAGATTTTGAATTATTGGCGTAAAATATCAGCATGACAAAAAACCGATCATCCTTGGCCGATTGTGCCAATATCGGCCGATAAATCGGATCGTATATCGGCAATGGCCCAGCCCTAATTATGTGTTTATTGTGTTTTAACTTTGAACTATGAGGCCTTCAAATTTCTGGTAGCTTTGTGGGCCTTAAACTTCTATTCTTTCAATTTTTAATCCAATTAGGTAATGTAAGTTTAAATCACTTTTAGTCAATATGGCATTAATGGGACCAAACAGAAAGGGTTTTAACTAGATCACTAACATTTACTGATAATTGTTTTCCCCCCCACAAGCATGGTCATCACCACAAAATAGTATTTTGTGTGTTACCTGTAGTGGTGGGTCCTCTGCAATGTTGGTAACACTTTCTTCTCCAGGATTCCCCCCATCTGGATCCTGTCTGGACACCACATAATCCCCATCATCATAATTTTTTTGATGAGCAGTACACCCTGTTGGGAGCTGTAACAAGTAATACAATTTCAAACTGCTGAAGCATATGTTACACAAATACCGCATTATAACTCAAGTTGATAGGAAGATACTTTAGTTTTGACACACAAAACAAGGCCTTTAGGTATAAATTAAAATTTTCTGCAAATATTATGTAATATAATATAAAATCATTAAAACTGATAGTATAATGGCTACCTCTTAAATACTGTACATAATCATGACAGACTTTTTTTTAAAATTCTCAATATGAAAAATATAAGGGTTTTGAGGATTTTAAGGACCCATCTACCATTTAATTAATTACCGTTACTAAACTGATTGGAACCCGCCTCGATGGTGTAGTTAGCTAACGCACTAGTTTAATGTTGGGCTGGACTGCCGAGGATGGAGGAGATCGAGGTTCGAATCTCGCTTGGGTAAACTAAGAGTGGTTTTTCCTAAATGATTTTCTACTCTTCTTCCACACAAATTCGGGCTCACTTCCTCTATATTCAACCTTCCCCGTGCTAGAAATAACCACATTAAAATATTTTTCAAGCATAAAACCACTAACAAAGATAATTCAAACTTCGATTCAGCTTTGAGAATGTTTCATATATTTGATATAAGTTTGCTTCGAATTGAAAAAGTGGCCTTCATACTCTCCTAAATTTAATCATTATTTATATTACCTGATTCATTGTATCCCAGAGTCGCTGTGCTACAGTTTTGCTTCTCTGCGAGGCAGAGAGTGGAGCCATTTCATCCAACTTCACAGGGCCTTCCTCTGTTTGGTTGAAATGTGTTCTATGTTCTTCAAAAGAGTGTTCACTGTCAATGCTTACATTGGGATATTGTTGACTTTCACAGTCTCTTGAAGTTTCATCAAGCGAGAGTTCTTTATCACAACTTGAACTAATTTCTTCAGCACAGCTTTCCACTGTAGATTGACGGAACTTAGAATCTAACATGTTTCGTCCCTTCCCACTGATAGATTGTTGTTTATCATTATGATGCTCTGAAGCTTTGTCAGAATGTACATTGCATCTTGTTGGAGATTTATCATCCTGTTTACTAACAGGAAATTCACAATACTCTCCCTCTTTTCCTTCGGAGACACATTAAGTGTCCCGACGTGCACAGAGTTTTCTTCCCCCTGATACGTGCTCGCTCAATAAATGAATGAAGCAAGGGTTGAAACAACAAGGGGTTGAATACATTCTCTAGTTCCATCTCTCTTACTGTTGCTTCCATCAAGTAATCCGTCATAGCGTCAAAGTCATCATCCTCATCATCTTCCAGAGGCTCTTGTATACTAGCAGGGGGTTCTTTTTCCTGCTCTCTTTCATAAAGATATTCATCATCACCATTTGACTCACCATGCTTACCGCTTGAATAATGCCTAACGTCGCCATTCGCCAATGCTGATTGGTTTAAGTGTCCACGAATGTTTACAGGTTGTTTCATCCATTTTGTGCTTTGTATGTGTAACGTGAGAATATGAAGGTCCTGGGTATGTTGTGTGTGGTTTGTGTGATGTTTCTTGGCTCCTCGTGGACCTCGTGTTGCAAGGCAAGGGCAAAGTGCGGGTGTTCAAAACAAGTTGGTGTCCTGTGCTACCCTCTCCAACATTATCTTCTCTCACAACACTAGACAAGCGCTGCTTCAACCTTGCTGTGATTTCGTCCAACTCACCCAATTTCTCTCTAAATATGGGAAGAATAGAAAAAATGTTCAAAATTAATTGACCTATAGTCCATCAAACTAAAGAGCATGCCAGAAAAAAGAAAGATCTTGTAAGTGGTATTAACTAGTATTGTGTTTTAAGGTCAGAATATTTATTAACAATAATAAAAGTAATCAACAATTTTGAAAAATTATATCTGGACTTGGAGATCAAACCCAAGACCCTTTGCTTAACGTGCTAAAGTTCTACCACTGAGCTATCCAGGATTCATCCCATGCTGAAGGTAGTTCTTCACTCTTAATTAGAGGCAGAGTCTGTGATGGACGTGTGGAAATCATCAGCTACCTATTGAGCTATCATTGATACCAAAGCTAATGACGACTTAAGAATTACTTTATGCCGCTGTTTGTATAAATTACACTGTGCATTAAAGCGGATAACATTGAGAACTCTAACACTTGTGCAATTAATAATACAATACTAGAAAATCTTGGAAAATTAAAATGATAATTAGGTTACAGATACCATTGCATCAAATTTCATATTTGTAAATTTTTAAAAATGACACCTGGAGGCAAGAATAAAGGCAGGGACACTTTGCTTAGCATGCCAAATGCTCTATAAGAGAGCTATCAGATTCATCCCATGCTCAAGGTCATTGTTTAAATGACAGATCCTGAATAGCTGAAACAAGCGCCAGTCCAATTCCTGTGTCTAGGTGTTATTTTTCAAATTTTATGAATATATCTGATGCAGCTGTATCCATACTAAAGATCATCATGTACAATTAATTGTATAAGCATTACTTTCTAAAAAATAATAATAGTTACTATCTAATATTATTTCCAACAAAATCTAAATACTGGTTCAATATGATCCAAACAATATTCAAGGTTAGAAATGTTAATAGATTTCTTTTAAATGCTCAATTATACTCAAGTTTGATGTACATTACTTAACATACCTAATAAATATTTGTTAGTTATAAATTCTACTATTCTCTCCATAACAGGATAGAGAAGACACGACTAAAGTGTTATGGCCATGTGAGAATAATTGAGAGGGAAAGGATCCAGGAGGTTGTTGGATAAGGAGGTGGGGAGAAGGAGGCCGAGAGGAAGACTAAGGAACAGAAAGCTGAAGGGGGTAAGGCTAGGTGTTGAGGAGGAAAGAGTAAAGGGTTGGGTCAGGGTGGAAAGAGTAGAGGTGGTGGAGAGGCTTATGTTTATTCACTCTTATATAACAATTTTTATTCTAGAGTCAAGAAAATTCTGATTACCTGAGCGAGCTATACAGAGTAGTCTGGGTTTCACATCCTGGACAGTGTGGAAGAGAAGGTTCTGGCTCTGTCGCAGGCTGGGAGATGGTATAATGAAGGTCAGTGCAGAATCTGGACAAATCTTCTAATGGAAACACACCTACCTGCATATTTCACAATTTAACATTTATACCATTTCCACATGTAATTTATTGCTGGTTTTTCAACTATATACAAATGCTCATGTTGATTTAATTGATCTAAAATACCTCTTGACATTTGCCCTTATATTTAGTCATTTTTTGTATTTATTAAAGAAAATGTTTAACTTAAGGGCTTTATGACACTTTAACTCAATTGATAGCACATCTATCTATTGAGCTAGGGATCTCGAGTTCAAATACTGGCATCACCGAAAAATTCATCACCAGTGAAATTGGGGCTTACTATTTAAAAGTCATGAGTAATATCTCTATAAGGAAAACCTTTTTCGCTTTATGAGGTACATTTTTGTTTGTATTTGAAAGTACATTCTTTCAAAAATAACAAAAAGAAGAACAAAATAAAAAAGAAGAAATGGCTCCAAACATCTATATTAAATTAAATAATAAAGGAGAGGAGGGGAAAAAAAAAGTTTTGACATAATGACTGAGAGCTTGTACTTTTTTTAGCACTTGCATCTTTCTACACATTCGGCTTATACACCTATGTACTAAATAAGATAATGATTTAAGGGATTAAGAAGGTTATATTTAGAGAAGTGTACCCACATTTGCATGTATATAGAGTGAAAAACCATTATTTAAATAAAAAACCTCAGTACACCCGACTGAGATGTGAACCTTAATCTCCCTGCCATGGGCAGTCTAGTCTACTGCAAGAATAGTGTCTTATATCATGTGGCCACCGAAGTGGGTAGACTGTATCTTGTGTTTGTTCTGAAATTAATTAAGTTCATATATTGTAACTGTTTGGGACTTGTTTGATAGTTGTATAACTTGATTACATTCATGTCTACATAGCACGTCAGTGAACTTTTGACAAGTGACATGAATGATAAATGTAAAAAAAAAATTGCTATAAATATTTTACAATTATTATTTAATACTAGTTTCAATGAGCAGGTATGTTTATTAACAAGGATTGTAAATGTGCTAAATGAAATTTAAGTGCTTTGCTTATAAGTAGATGTGTTCTGATGAGGATACTGATAATCGTAATCAGGCAAATAGTGTATTGGTAAAGAATTGCAATCACCAATTAAACGGTTTTTTTTTAATATTCTCAATTAGTAAAACAACAAATAAGCTGTATTTTTTTAATGTTTGAAAAAAGCTTGACTCATACTGTATCAATGATAGTGGACAAGACTGAGAAGTAATATCAATTGTTAAAGAATGATTATTATAATATAATAATAATAATAATAATAATAATAATAATAATAATAATAATATATTATTAAATTTATTATTTAGCACCGCGTCTTACTACCCGTTCGGGTTATACGCTTTTAAGTATTAATTACGTTAAGGGATTAGGAATTGGGAAGGTCGAATTAGAGGAAGTGAACCCGCATTTGCGTGGAGGGAGAGTGGAAAGCCATTTAGAAAAAACCACCCCAAGTTCACCCGACCGAGATTCGAACCTCGATCTCCCCGTCCTCGCCGGTCGAGCTCGACACGACAAGCGCGTTAGCCAACTATGCCACCGAGGCAGGTTATATATACATATTCTCTACACACAAATTGTTTGCATACCATAAGATGTGATATCGAACTAATTTCACAACCCAAGAATAAAAAGGTTTGCTTTTGAAATAAAATTCTTAATGTGATTTACATTAACTGTTAAAATAATCTTAAACATGTATTTCACAATTTGTATTTAGCTTTGAATAAATAAATAATCAATAATCAATAATCAGTGAGGACAATCGTACATGAGCAATTAATTTTCCTAATAGATGTAGATAATTGGGTTTAATGAATTGGTAAACCTCACTTATAAACTTTATGTATGCTTCCCAATTAGTAGATGTTAGAATACCAGTTGAGTTTAGTTGTTAAAACTTTGGCTCAGCGAGTTCAAGTCGATCTCATGAAGCAATATTAAGCCGAGCTTGGGTTGCGTAATTTAAACTAATTATGTAAATAAAAAACATGTAATTATTTTTAGTGAAATAAAACTTATATAAAATAAAGTTTTAAATTCTAAAATTGCATATTTTTAAATAATTAAAATAAGTCATAATTATAGGATTAAAATTTAAATATGCTTCAAAAATGAGGTGGCCCAATGGCTAGATAATTTTAAATATGCTGTGATAGTACATGGAACTGAAAAATTAATTATACTTCAATTTAATGTTCCTAAGAAAAGTTTTTCAAAAAACCATTCCCGAAAATATGTTAGGATATTAAGATTTTGTAATATTTGACCCATTATAGAACCCCTACAAAAAGATACCTTTCTAGTTATCTTCTTTATCTTAGCCTCTACTGCTTCCTTACATCAATAAAACCTGTTTACTCAATTGCCGACCTTGACATTTCAATGATCATTTATGCACAATACCCTCTTTGTAAGGTAGAAATAAAATTGCTAGCCCATGAGCCCATAAATATTTCAAGTGAAATATAGTATTTATTTAAAGCTTGGCTCAAAACTTGAAATTCAAGTATTCAGAGTCCTCAGGTATTACACTAGGCTACCTTTATCTGTCCATGACAATGTCCGGTGAAATCCATTAGGTTGTACCAGCCCGAGACCACTGGAAGACCATATAGTAGAATAGTCAAATCAACTGCAGCAAATCCTACTATCAAGTGTTTGGTTTCATCGCCGTTGCCATCTTTTTGCCACAACTTCAAAATAAGACGTTTGCTATCCTAGTGAACAATACAAAACAAGTCAACAGGAACATTAGATCCATATCTGTGGTCAGCATACTCTAGTAAATAATATAAGAAAGGTGCTTGGGTTATACAAAGTCCACTTTTTCAATTCAGAGCAAACAAAATCTAATATATGAAATATTCTAAAAGGGTAATCAAAATTAGAATATTTTTTGTTAATGGTATTATGCTTGAAAAAAATATGTTGGGCTCATTCATATAACTCTATGTAGTTAAAATCACATAAAAATTAATTGGTAATGTTCTTAACCAATATAAATGGCAATAAATGAACAAATTGACTATTTAATATGTCAATATTTTTATTTGCCAAATTTTGCAATTGTTGAAGCCAGATTTTTTTTTTTAATGCAAAGTTGAAAATATTTTTTTCAAAGCAAAAGTTAAAAGTTTTCAAGCGTCACAGACGCCTAAAAGGTGCACAAATATGACAAGATAATTAATTTGTAGCCACTAAGCTTAATTTTTCTTTTTAAGGATTATCAGTTATCAAAACATTACACTACATTTTTGTTCATATTTACAATGTTTGGGAAACGTTTTCTTAGCCTAACTTTATATTCCAATGATATCCAAGCTCTTCATTCCAATCTGCACTCTTTTAACAAGCCTGTGGCCAGGGTCAGTTTTTATTCAAGCCATATATTTTACACTACTGGCTTGCTAGACCTGTCGTAGCTTCATATGCTCTATAACCTAGCTCAAGACTAAGACAGGCACAACATTAAGTCATCAGCCATTAATTCATCACTGTGGAGGAGTCAACCCACATTTCACCAATGATAAATTTTTCGGCCATGCCAGGACTCAAAGCCGAGACCCTTAGATCAGTAGACAGACACGCTACCAACCAGGCTATGTGTCAGATAAATCTGCACTCTGCTCTCATAAATTCTCAAAACTCTCAATTCACCTTAAAATCCTTTTAACGAGTTCCTTTGTTTCTATAATGATTTATTTATTCACTATGTCCTAGGTCACAATTTTTTTTTATCAGCATGTTTGACTTTCTGTTCAGTTTAATGGGCAGAAAATTTTCATAGATGACAATTTTAAAATGTACATCGAATTGAATGTAAAATGAAGGAAGGTCTCCAACACTAAAGGGGAATTTTGAACAGTCAGGAATTTTAAACCAGCAATATATTTTTGTTCTTTATTTATCGTTTGTTATTAATTTGTATTTTATTTACTTACTACCCTATTGGTTTAGTAATTTAATGTCAAATGTTATTTAAAAATTATATTACTTTAGGTTAACTAGGGCTAATGCTAACTGCTTTGTGAACACGTAATTGTGTGTTGTTTATAGATTAGAAATTGTGTTGTTTGGTCACATAGGTAATCAGTTGACTTTAAAACTGTTAAAATAACACTTTTATTTCAAATAACAATATTTTTTTATTTATAAGCTTTAAGCTTTTTTTTAATATTAATTTCAGTGATAGATTAAAAATAATTTTGAAAGTGGATGGAAGAAAACATAACTGTAAAAGACCTTTTGGATATGGACCCAATAATAATGAGGAAGATATGTTAGTAGGCTTCTGTAAAGAAATAGCTTAATAGTGGCGAATAAAAACTTTGTTTAGAAAAAAGAATTACAATGTATGGAGAGCAAGAATAAGGAGAACAAAAACACTGGATGATTACTTCTTAGTAGAAAAAGAAAACCAAAGACAATTAAAGGATATTACAGCTTTACTAAGAAAGGCTTTTGAAGGAGACCACCGAGTAGTGGTAGAAAAAATGAAAGTGGATATAATTGAAAGGATAAAGGAAATGAGGGAAGTAAAAATTAAAGTATGGAAGGTAAAAGAGGAGGAAGTAAGGGAGAAGTTTATAGTTGAGGTGAAAAAATTAATAATTAAGAAAGAAATAGGAATAGTTTAAAAAGGAGTGGACTAACTTAAGACATGCTATGATGAACAGTTAAGAGAAAGTTTGCAGAAGAAAATTAGAGAGAACAATGGAAAAGATGACACTGTGGTGGAATGAGAGAGTGAAAGAAAAAGTGAAAGAAAATAAGAGGGCATGGCAACAGTGGCACAGAGATAAGAAAAAGGAAAACAGAAGGAAAAACCTGGAATTAAAAAAAAGCTGTAAGGTATTAATAGCAGAAGAAGAAAAGCTGGGAGAAATTCACCAAAGAAAAAGAAGATATACGTGGCAAAACCATATTAATATATGGACTTATCAAAAAAAGAGAAAAGAAAGTACAAGCACAAGAATGGTAAAAGATGAAAGACGAGAGGTACTAAGAGACATAGGGGAAGGCTAAGACTGAGATGGTTGAAGTTGATTAAAAACAGTGTGTGTGCAGAAGAAAGTTGGAATGGAACAAGATGGTGGAGGAGTGGGATAGCGAGAAGAGGAACTGAAGATGGTGATGATGAAATACAGATGAAATTTGACACACTTTTTATCACTAGAATAAAAATGAGACTTTCACTTACATCTTGAAGAAGATTTGCTGGTAGGATGGTATCGCATCGCCATAACCACACTGGATCTACCTGGTAGGGAACTTCATTTGTTTTCATAGTTTCTCCAGCAGCTGTTTGGAACATGACAGATGTCAATGAATGCTCATCACTTGGTGGTAAATGCAGAGCACGGTCTATTTCCACACGCGCCTTGAAACAGTGAGAATCATCATGACCAGTAGAACCATGTTGAATTCCATCACCCCCAGCTGCAGAGTTGAGTGTCGGATCATTGCGAGGACATGATCTATTACCCTCACTTGACGAATTTCCTAAACTATTACCATCTCCTTCTGATACATTCACAGTACTCATATTGCTAATATCTTCTAAAGATGTCTTATCTTTACAAATGTCTTTTGGAGCCTCTACAATCGCTACATTATTCAAACCATGACTAATATGTTCAACAGAAAAGTTTTCACTAATGTCTAGAGGCACAGTATTTGTTTGAGTGTTTGAATTAATTTGTAACTGATCTCTACTTTCCAGAGTCACTACATCACTATTATTAGTGCGAGAAGAAATACCATTTCTTTGTTTGTAAATGGTTGATTCTAGTGGATGAGGTTGCCTCAAGTCTAAGAGAAACAAGCCGCCTTGTATAGCAGATACAGAACCAACAGTGCCTGTCACATTGCTCTGTACTCTCAAAATATTGTCACTATTATTTTCACACCCTCTCGCAGTCGACGCAACATTCCCAACAATAGTTTCAACGGTCTGATATTGCCTAGACTCAAGGTTGTGACAATATGTTTGTCTCTGCAGATTACACGCTTGTTTTGTGGGCTCATTTTCATCACAGTCGTCACCCTCACAGGGGAATGACATCTTGGCCCTACCTGCATTCAGACAATCACTTTCATTTGTGCGATGTCTACAATCCCATCTCCTATCCCTCCCAACCACAGTAGACAAGCCAGAGCTCAGGTTTGGTGGGCTTGAGTCCTCTACAGAGCAAACCCTTTCTAGTTGTTTTGTCTCAAGTTTATGAACTCGGACATTTCCCTTCGATGCGTTGGACAATGTTCATCATTTGTTTTATAAGGCACATGAAATGCATTGTTTAGACCTCCTCGTTGTACAATATTACCATCTATAAGAAATACATCTTCGTTGTTAAGTTGTTCATTGCATTTAGGTATCCTGTCCACACCCCTATACCCATTAAATTGATTATTTTCAGATTCCAAAACTGGCATCAACATTTCGTACGGATTTAAACCAAAAGGGGCATCATGACCATGTTGGTTAAAAACAATATGATCACATTCTGGTTGGTTTAGATTGTGTTTTATGTTGGGAGCTTGGTTTGAAATCACACTATCTCGGTTAATCTGAGTAAACCTGTCTCTAGTTGGTCCATGGCCCTTGACTGGAAGATGTGCTGTTTCTCTTGACACCTCCTCCAAGAGACCTCTGGTGATGCTTAGTAGTTGAACCTGGTCCTCTGTGCCAACAGCTAGCAGGACCCTCAGCTCACCCTGAGGCAAGCCTGTCTCTGGATTCGCCACATTCAACCAGCCATCAATACTAACCACTGGATACTGAAGGAACAATACACAAATATGAGTAAATCTTATAATCAGAAAAATTATATTTTATAGTAAACATAATAAAAAGTCCTTTTAAAGTTGTCTCACTACAATGAAAGCAATTATAATTCTTTAGTATTTTAATAATATTTAATTGAATTTTATATATGCCTTGATTGGGATTATGTCTGATTTGATCATAAGAACACCTTTTATAAAGAGCATAGTAATATTCAACAAAATGTCAAAGGATTATGAAATAATCTTTTTGAAAATTGAATTGTGATATTCAAACCCTAAAGTTCTAAAGAGCAAATTTAATTTCCTATTTTCAGATTATTCACAATGATTGAGAAATGCTATTCCTATTCTGTGTGTTCGCACACTCAATAGGTACTATATTTTATTATCCTTCCACAACAAAAAGTGTTAAAAGGTTTTGTTGGAAAAAGAATGATATTTACAAACTAAATCTTATCTCTATCCATAACAGTTGTAGAAAATAATGCTAATAAAATGATAGGGTAGGGGAGGAGGGGCAGGGCTCAAGGCAAGCAACTTTGACATTGCCAAGTATGGTCAGTGACAGCCAAATCATGGAAGCTAAAATCACAGACTATAGACCCAAGGTTTTTTTGTGGCCTAACGAATTATCAAGGAATAACTATGACAATACAAAGATGATAATTAAATTATTAACTAAGTAAGGCTAAGCTTCTGCTACTTCAAGGGGCTGCTTTAATTGCCTACAGTGCTGAATTGGGGTGTAATTGACATGGTGCTTGTCTTGCTTCCCCCACCCTCTAAAGTTAGTTGGGGTTATTTGTACACACCCTGTATATAATAAGAGTGTCATGGGATAGAATCATCTAACCCTGAATACAACATTAAATATAAAAGCTCATGGTAGAGCATTGGCACACAAAGCCAAAGATCCTGGGTTCGATTCCTGTGTTCAGGTTTTCATTTTCCACTTTGAATTTAGTTCCACTATCAGGAGTGATGCTGAGGACAATCATACTGTATCAGTTTGTGTTGTGAATTACTAGCATTGCATCAACCAAATCTCAAGTTTAGTCTGTTTCTGATGCATGCTCCATTATTTATTTTAAGAGGTCTTACTATAGTTGATTAGTTCTTTACCTTTGAAAGAAGCAGCTGAGGCACCAAAGTGGTGTCTCTGTAAGCTATGTAGAAGTGGTGCAGAGAAAGCTTGCATAATCCAACTAAAGTATGCTGTCTGTTCGCCAAACACTGCCATACCTCACACACCAGATAGTTTTTCCGACAACGTTCCAACAAGTCATTGCTTAGTAGCACAGGCAGTAGCTATACAGATAAATTAAGACTATAATAGGAAGAATGAATTGTTAAATACATATATTATTTCAAATGGTCAATGTCAATAATATTTTCAAGCGTGTGTAAAGCTCTGAAATTGTGACTACAAATCTGAATTTAAAATTTTGCTGATAATTATTGTAGTTCCAAAACTCAGAATCCTAATATTTGAAAGATTTGAATCATATTCAAGGTTTTATATATATATACTGGTCTCAGATACAAATCCGATGGAATTTAATTGGAAATTCAAATCTAAGAACAAAAATTTTGAATAAGTTAACTTTTTTAAGAAGTGAGTAAAGATCCACTATTTGATTTGACTATGGAAAATTACAAATTTCATAATACGGTGTAAAAATCTCCCTCTATAGACGCCTCAAATTGAAGATTCTTGGTAACTCTGGGTCATACCTTCCTTCCCTACCAAGCTACAGTGGACTTACCACTTCTATGGTTTTCGATGACAGCTAGCAGACGCTAGCAGATGGTATCAGTAACGCCAACATTGTCTAAAAGTAACTTTTGTCACCATATTTGGAAATAATAATTATTTACTAATTACTACTATTATTATTACTAAAAATACTATCAATCACCATTAACAATACTTCCCCAAAGATTACAGTATAATTTTACTTTCCATAATCAAATTAAAGAAAAAAAAGTCTAGTAATTTCATTTTAGTTTTTCTTTTAACTCTTGTGGTAATAACAGGTTAAATAGAGCGTGAAATTATACATTTAATGGTATTATATTCAGTTATTAATATTTTTATAGCTGCCCTCGTATATCTTTAACATAAACAAATGGTTTGTAATAATAAAGAAGAAAGAACATTCAAAATGTTTGTGAAATAATATAAAGTTTAAATCTTGTAAACAAAGAGTATTAATACCTTTGCCGCGTAACGGACAACGGTCCTCTTTTTTCTACGTCATCAACCAGCACCTTTTATTCAGTGGCCATATTTGTTGTCAGCTTACAAGGCCACTTTTAACGTTCTCTTGCTTTTAAAAATTAATTTGAATTAAACAGCAAAAGAAAACTTCAATATTAAGCAACTAACAAAACGGTTATTCTTATAACCAAAATCCAACAATTTTAAAATGCAGTATAACATTGAATTATCGTATAAAATAAATTTAATAAAACCATGTGCGTAAATCAACAAGTTGAAGAACAAAATATTTTATAGTTGAGTATTATTGATTTGTATTTAGGCGTGTCTATTCTACCCGTTAATAATTTTATTACAAATTTGAATAGTACAGTGTCTTTTTTAAATACTAATTCGGCTATTTATTAATCTGTGTGTTCTTTTGTGAATATTATTTTGGTGTGTGAGCGTATTATCCTCGGGAAATAAACGGTTTTTTTGGTGATCTTTGAATAATTACTTATCTAATATAACATTAAAGCGTGTGATAAAATAAAAAAACGAGTGTTTCTCAGTAAATAATCGAAAATTTAAGTCTATCAAGACTATAAAATAAATCTTTTAACCCCAAGATTGTGTTGTGTTGCCCTCTAGGCTAAAGATCGTGTTTTAAAATTTTTATGTTCTGAAAAAATATGTGAAGTGAAATAAAAATACTTGCGAGTCTTTCTCGAGTATTGATTAAATAAATACCAGGTAAGACTTCAAGTTATAAGTTATTGTATTTTTATTAGAGACTTTGTTACAACTGTTTAAGAGGAGTGAATCTAAAATAGATATTCGTTAATTAGGATAGCTTTTGATTTGTCATTGTCATTTATTTTATAGGCCTAAACATATTTTCTAAAATATTGATTGATACTGACTTTGTTACAACTGTTTAAGAGGAGTAAATCTGAAATAGATTTTTGTTAATTAGGATAGCTTTTGATTTGTCATTGTCATTTATTTTATAGGCCTAAAAATATTTTCTAGGATATTGATTTTTGTTTATTAAATTATTTAAAGTCATTATAAATAGGCCTACATATTAAAACAATATAAGTTCTTGGAACCCCGTTGGAAAACACTTGACTGAACCAAGATAAGGATTAGATTTTATAAATAACATAATAATTATTAATTCTTCAAAAACGTTGTAACAAGAACATTTTCTTAACTTTATTAACCACTTCTTTGGGAGATGCTAACCCACAAATTTACTTTTATAGCATAATTACAACACTGTAGATCTTTAAGTTTTTTTTCTCACTAATTTGTTGTATCAAAGTTTTGTTACTAAATTTTAATATGTTTTATGTGAATTTTAGACTTGTCGTAAACCTATATTTTTATTCTATTTGCGTTAATATAAATTTATTGAAAATTTTTATATATGACATTTTGTAGCTCATTAAAAGCAAAATAAAATCAATCTTTTGAATATTAAAAGTTAATTAATCCATATACCAAGTTTTAACTTTATTACCACTCCTTACTTTAAATTACTTTAGAATGTTTTCTGATATCTATCATTATTATTATTATTATTATTAGCACAGCGCCTTACTACCCTTTCGGGCTCTACGCACTTACGCTAATGTGTAAAGGAAGGGTGATTGTGAAATGAAATGGAGAACCTACAGTTTAAAATGGGATCCGAACCACGGTGGAGGCCTGGCATTCCACCAATTCACAAATTTTGATTAATACACATCTTGTCAGAGGTCAAGAAAGGGTTTGGCAATCAAATAAATTTGTGCTACGACCGAGGAATGAACCCCGGACTCCCAGTACAGAAGTCTGACACCTTAACCCTAGAGCACCAGGTCACCAACATGTTGTAATACTTAAAAATGTTTGATTGTTTTTTTTCTATGTGTAGTAATAGATATTCAGATTTTTCACAATTATAATGTTAATAATATTAATACTAACCCAAAAAATTGGATTTTTTTATCATTTTCTAAATAATTTTTTATAAGAAAATTGGATTTTTTTATCATTTTCTAAATAATTTTTTATAAGAAAATTGGATTTTTTTAAATCATTTTCTAGATAATTTTTATAAGAAAATTGGATTTTTTAAAATAAAACTTAAGTTTCTTGTTGAGACCTAAAATTTGACTGTCAGAAGTGACAGCTGCTAAACACATGTTTTTGCAGATCATATGGTTCGGCGGAGGGATACATAATTTGGTCTAGTTACTTTTCAGAGCTGTCAGATATCAGCTGTGAGCTGTCAGTCAGCACCAAAGAAGTGGTGTGGGACCTATATCAACGAGGTTGTTCCACCAGTTTAGTCTCTACTCACGCACACATATATGCCTACAGTACAGAAGGCCTACTGTTCACAATGCATTTTATTTGCGTATTGTTCTGTCTAAAATGAAATCTGTAAGTAAGCTACATACTAAATTTATTCACTTATCATAATTATCCTGCAAACAGTATTGCACAATGCAGTAACTAAATTGTTGTAATTAATATCCACAGTATGTAAATTAAACTGTGTTGAAGCACTAAGATTTGAAAAAAAAAATCTTATAAATAACAAAACATTCTTAGTCACAGACTTTTTATGATCACAAAAGTGTTAATCGATTTAAATGTTGAATAATAATAATAATAATAATAATAATAATAATAATAATAATAATAATAATAATAATGATAATGATAATCTATTGATTATTTAAATGTGTTTTAATGACTTTGATTTTATTGGGCTACATTCAAAATAATGTATATTTTAGTAAATATGTGATTTGTATCTGAGAGTATTTAATATTAAAATATTCAATTTGAATTTCATAATATTTAATTATATATATACATATTCAATTTGAAACATTTTTATAATAAGATATTTTATGCAAGTTAACAAGCAAAATTTTTGTTCAATTCATAATTGAACATTTTGGATTTGCAAAGGATTTAACATTGTAATCAGCCTTAATCTTGATAGTCAAATTACACAAACATATAAATAAGGAGAATTTTACCTAGGAAAACAAGAACTAATTATGGCATCTAATACAATAAATTGATAATTTGAGCAATGTTTAAAGTATTGATAAGATTCATGATTGTATTGAAGACAGTATTCCTAGACATGTGGTCAGATATTTCATCTTTAGTAGTACCAAATATAATGTTCATCTTCTGACCTTGTGAAGGTTGTAGCTAGGATTTGCCGACTCCCAGCAGACCTCACTAGAGATTATATCATCTTTCCAGAATCCTCGGCAAACCAAGTAGGTAGAAGCTACGTCCAAGAGCCGAGCATCTGACACATGGAGTAGGGCGTGAAGCAGAACTGGCTGAAATACATGCTATGTATCAGGAAGATATCACAAACATACCAGAGGCCCAAGGCCCAGGGGAAACAAGTTAGTGGAGAACAAGTAATGAAAAATAAAAATTAACAAATATATTATCTTTAGTAGGATTCTGGTGGAAAGGAACTTTTAGAAAATACAAACATATTTTTTTGAGGTTCAACATTGATTACATTTTACTTTACTACTACAGATCGAAACGCTTTAGTCCGGTATGATTTGAATCTGCTGCCATTATTTTGAAGGGCAGCCACCCAGATGATGGTATTAGCAGTACAAAGGGGCACCAAAGCTGTTTACATCGGTATCCGAGTGTTTTGGTATTATATTCTTGTTTTGGCTTGTATTATGGATGTATTTTAGCCCTTAAATTTATTTATTTGAGGCATTTAACATACACTTTCTAAACCGGCTGATTGTATTATATTATTACACAAGAAGTTCTATGAGCGAGAGCGAAAGAGCCTATCAATTTTTCTGAGAAAGATATTTTTACCTAGCTTACAGAGTTCTTTAATATGTCACACTCTACATGGGACCGACAGATTAACTTGTTATTGTTGAAGTTGTGTTACGAATTTTTATCGCTCAAGAAAAATCCATTACTCTCAAATGGGTTTGAAACCATGACCATTGGGTCCTGAGGCGAGCACTTACTCCATAACCACTGAGGTCGACTTAAGCCCTTAATGATGCCTTCCATGAAACCAAGGGTTTGTTGTGCAATGTGGAGTATTATTTACTATTTCAAGCTTTATTCTACCTTGTTCGACATGCATTAAGTAAGTAGAGTGATATGACAAGTCTTAAAGGATATATAAGGGGTAAAAAGAAGGTTATTAGGAGTTTAATTCTGTGGTCCGGTACTTGTTAGGTCCCTCAAGGTGCATGACTAATATAGAGTTTAATACTGTAGTACTATTTTATAGGTAATGATATTATCTATGAAAAGCGACAGCTGTAGAGCACACGAGTTGGCAAATAAATATATGAAAACTGTTAAGTAAATTTTATATTGTCAAAAAAAGTTTATGCCTATCTAAACAAGAAAGTAATTTATTATGTAGCACTGTGTCAGTTTTGGCTTATCTACAATTTACTAATTAAAAGTCACAGGATGAGTTATGAGGATTTTAAGATAACGCATAAGCATCCTCTTGAAAACAAAAATTACACAGTGAAAATACATTTGCCAGGTTTTAATTGAGCTCAATCCTTAGGTTTGATGTATTTAATGTATTGAGATAAGTTAGAAATATCCTTAGATTCCAAATTGGGGGAAAAAAAACTTTAGTGTCTAAAAAGTAAATATGTTGTACTCATAAACTTTAAGAATGCCAAAAACATTTTTGACTAAGGACATACATAAAAAGTACATTCACATAAAAATCTTCATTTTTTAGTATCATTAAACTCTATTTATACTAAGGGTTGCCACTTTTTCAACATTTAAAATGGAGTACATCTTGTCAATGAGATTACAACACCAGTGTCACCATCACTCTGTCACCCAGAGTAATTGGAATTTGCAAAAGTAAATAGTGAATTCTGAGAATGTAAAAATAATCATTTTAAGAACGATTGTGATACTATTTGATCAATAATTTATTTCGAGAAACTTCTGACAAAATTCTTGATTTGAGAAGATTAAAAAAAATAATTCTACCTACAGAATGTCTAAGTATATAATTGTTTTCTTGGGCACCTCAACAACATTTTAACCTAAACAGCACCATAAAATGGATTTTATATTTGATACTAGATAGTGAAAGCAAGCACTCAAGCATTCATGCAGTTTTTATTTGTTCCAGTGGGGTAAATGAGTCCCAGAAAGATAGAGAGGCCTACACTATGCATGTGTTAAAGAGTAGTGAGGATTGGATTGGACAGTAACAAAATGGTTTATTCTTTGTCAAATTTGAATGCCGGACAAGTAGATGTCTGGGTTGAACATGGAGGAGGATATCATTTAATGATTCAGAACAAGGGATTGATTGACTTTAAGTTGGACATCTAGCAGCCCTACTATACTTTGTTAAGATGGGATGGAAGGGAAATCAGAGAGTCAGTATTTTTAGAGTTTTTTTTTAATGTTGGTCAAGATTAATCAAATTTTGTTCTAGTAGAATTTCCTAAACATAAATTTCAATAGTTCTTAAATATGTCATGGGCTAGCATAATTAGGATGATAAACTTTTTAAATGAAGATAAAAAGTACTGATCAAATAATGCAATGCCCATAACAAATATTATATTATTATTATTATTATTAGCACCGCGTCTTACTACCCGTTCAGGTTATACGCACTTACGCTAATGTGTAATGGTAGGGTGATTGTGAGATGAAATGAAGGACTTACAGTTTAACGTGGAATCCGAACCAAGGTGGCGGCCTGGCATTCCCCACATTCACAAAACAAATATTATAAAATTGCTAAGATTACTAGAAGTATATAATTAAATTGGACGGATCTGACTGATGAAACATTTTATTTATTTTGTTTCAGAATTTTTTTCCCATACGCAAATACAGAACTATACTGACACTTCCCTAATATGATAAAGTAAATAAAAAAACTGTGTAGTAGGCTATTAGCAGGCTACTTTCTTCGCCTCAAAAATTCCTCCCACCCCCTACTTTTGTATTCTAATTTAGCTGGACTTTTCTCCCGAAAAATATTTAGATAAAAATTATAATAGAACTACACCCAAATGTGATTTCATGAAACTCTACAAAATGAAATTAATTGTATGAGATAATAACCATGGTATAAAAAAAAGCATGTCTTATATTTAAAACCGATTAAACCAGAATGAAATTAAGATATTTGTTATTTTGTTAGAGTACAACTGTTCAACCACCATTCTAACTTAACTAATGAGCAGTAAAAATGATGTATTGCCTTTTCTGTAGTTGGATTACTTATGCTTGTAACTTCTTTGTGAGGTTTCTCTGATACAAGCTTTTCTTCAGGTGCAGCCATTGTCACTTTACTACTGCACTGCACACCTTTGTTTGATTGAGAAAATTTCTTAGCAGTCCTGTCAACCTTGCAGTGTACCACTAGTTGTCTCCCAAATTGCACTTTGTCAATGCCAAGTTCCACTTTCACTCTTAGAGTACCTGAAATAGAAAGGATAACAACATTCACAAACTTAATTCAAGTTAATTTTGCAAAGTTTGCAATTCATGTTGATTATAATTATTTTGATTTTTTATTGCACTGCATCTTATTACCTGCTCAGGTTATACACATATGTACCTACGACTAATTATGTTAATGCGCTGTGAGTGAAAAAGGTTGAATTTAAAGAAAGTGTGCCCAAATTTGCATAAAGTGAGAGTGGAAAACTATATTGGAAAAAACCACCCTCAGTACACTCGACTGAGATTTGAGCCCCAATCACCCTGTTATCAGCAGTCTAGTCCAACACAAGAATGATGCGTTAGACCATGCGACCACCAAAGCAAGTTTTGAAATAATTGATTTTTTAATTATTTAGTTCTAGTTTTTTATTTGCTGAGTCTTACTACATATTTGTGGTATATACATTTTTAATTCCACTAAGAGAGTAAAAATGGGGAAGGAATAATTTAAAGAAAATGTAGCCACAATTGGGAAATGATCTAGGAAAAATCATACTCAGTACATCTGGCTGAGATGCAAACACCGATAACCTCCCCATCACTAGCAAACCGGACTAGACGGGCCAAACATTTAGTTCACATCCACAGTGGTGCAGGTTTGTTTTCAAGTAAATACATCATACAACAAAATATCAATTTTATTTTACAATCAAGAAGAGTAACTAGTTTTGATGGGGTTGATGGTGCCCAGGGCACGTAAAAAAATAGCTCCTCTGGAAAACTGTTCTTTAAAATTTGACCGAGTTCTTTATTGGTTCTTAAACTGGTTACTCGTTATGATACTGGTTACAAAATCATAAAAACAAAATACAATTTCTTAGTTAAAGAAATATAGCTTTGGGCTACATCGTTGCTAATAAATTTGGCGTCAAGGGCGTGTGCCCCAACTGCCTCCCCTTAGTTCTATAATAGGGGTGCCCAAATGAATATTTAAAACATAAATATATATAAAATAACAAAATATGTTAATTAAGACTCAAACTGTATTAAAAAAACTTAATTGCGTTTAAATTCAAATTAACTGTGTACAAAATTAACCAATAAATAACCAATAACTTAAATGAATAAATATATGCACGCCATTATGTTCTTGTATACATTCTAAACTTAATATTTAATAAAATAGTGACTATAAACAATTTTAAAGGAGTACACACAAACTTTTTTTTAATATAGTGTTTTTTATTGGTTTTTGTCGCCGTGTTATAGTACTTGTTAAAAGTAATATGAATAATAACTTAATTATGCTAATGGGATGGGGATTAGCAAAACAGAATTTTATAGGAAATGTACCAATATTTGAAGAGAGGGAAGTGGAGAACATTTAGGGAAAAAATACCCCGAGTTCACACGGCTGGGATTTGAAACTCTGTGTTCACTTCTTTTTCTAAATATCACCCATGGATGTTAGTAATTTGCCAACACAGCCATCAGACTTGTAATCCTATGCAAAATTACCTATACCTTTGGTTGGAAGAGCAGTATAAAAAGTTCAAACACATTTCTTTACAGCCAACATTGATCAAATTTTATGAAATTACTTGTGTTATTTTATACGTATTGATAATGCCTATCAAAGTTTCAGCTGCAGATTATAAGACTTGATGTATGAATACATTAACATTGTTTAAGTAACTTTTGTAACTAATGTTTACTGTTCTTCCAACCAAATTCATACTATACATATATTCCTACATAACAGCTTAGCTTGGAAAGTATGCAATTTATAGATTTTGTCCTGGAGTCAGTTTAGAAAATAATGGTAGAACTAGTCACATAATTTATGTTTATAAGAGTATGTCTCAACCCAGTGTGATAACACCTAACTTAGATTAGTCACAGCTAGGGTATCAAAACAAAAGTATCGATACTGTACTCTTTAAAAGTATTGGGAGAAAAATATCAATATTGTACTAGTATCAAAAGAAAAATATTGATAACAGTAAGTACCGGTATCGAAATTTTAAGCTGGAAATTTTTTTTTATTTAATAATAATGATTTCAAATTTTACATCATAATTGTATTTTCATATTTATTTGAAAACTGAAAATTATAATGATTCGACCAAAGTATACTTAGGTATTTCATGTCTATGTTATGTGTGGGGGCTTGGAAGGCATAATAGAATAATAATACCTACCATCGCATCTTACTACCAGTTTGGGTTATACGCTGAGGGATCCAATCGAAAGTATCATATGATGAATATTATAAAAGGTTTTACAATACCAGCAAGTTCTTCTCACTTGTCATACAGAAAATGAGTGAGAATTGAGAAATAGTGTCATTTGTTCTTCCTTCACAGTCCACCATAGTAAATGTTTAATCTCAGCTTGAGTGAAGATAACAAAAAAAGTTGTTTCTTTCAATATCAATCCGATACCAGAGTGTGGATACTAATATCAGTAAAAGTATTGAAATAAAAGCATAGAATAAATAAATACTAGTATCAAAGGAAAATATCGATATTAATAAAGTATCAATACTTTTTTCACATTCCTAAACACAGCTCAAATCAGGTGTCATATCATGGTGCGGTTTCTGTATTTTAATTTTTTAAATCAGTGGATTTGAGACAAGGGACAACTCGTTTTACCATGTTTCAATAGATGCAACAAAATTGAAAAATAAATATCATGCAAATACTAAGACTTAGTAAAATCATCACAAATATGTTGCTGATATATGAATAATGCAGATAACTGCACTTCAATACATATTTTTAGTTTGAAATATAAAAAATATAGCCTACAAAAACTTTAATATAGTCTTCCTATTGAATGGAATTATTCAAATGCATATTTATCAAAGAGTTGCTTGTATTCAATACTCACTGGAGAGGTAACAGACCCTGTGGTGTAGCGGTCAGTGCACCCGACTACGAACCTAGGGTCCAGGGTTCGATTCCCGGCTGGTATCTTTGGTATTTTTTCCTTTAGGTGAATAATCCCAATGCTCACCAGGGTTTGGTTAATTAGGCTAAATTAGGCTAAGACATACCCCGGCTCCACAACATCATAATAATATCATCACAGCATCTCCTTGTGGGTACGAAGTGTAAACAACTTCTTATGGTGTACCCTGGGCAAAGTTTTGTGCCAACAGAGCAGCTAATAGTCAAAATATAGGCAAAGTGAACCTGGACATCAAAGTCTTTCCCGGTCAAATGTGTCATATGATAAAATAAACCTGGAGAGGTATAAGTTTAACCATCAACTATCACTTTCAATCAATATTGTGCTACTACTATCAACTGCAGACCTTGGTTTTATTCTCTGAACATAAAAACTAACAATAACAGTTGTGCTAAAAATTGTTTGTGCAGTGTTTTATCTACATCCTATGAATTCTGTTGATTGGTCTTCTCTATTTTGTTAGGGTATTAAAAGTTGTGATAGTATACCTAGTGTGGCCACAGCAAGCTCTTGTTCAACGACGAACTCATGAGATCGGACTAGCCCGCTCAGGGAAAGTGTAGCATTACCCCGAGACACTGGTAGTCTCTGGTTTAGTCCTCGTGAAGATACATAGAACATTACAGAGCATCCTTCCAGAGTGTATTGAAGCTTTTCAGTCTGTTTAAACAGAGTATGGGTATAGCCGTGATTAAAGGGAACCATTCGGCCAATTCGCTTATTAGAGGATACTCGCTGCTTTGTCTGTTCCCAAGGTCGCTGTGGGCGATGCGGAGAAGTTAGTAGTTCACGTGGAAGCTCATACTCCACAAAGAAGGTTGTACGGGAACCAACTAAAGCCGCATTCTTTCGAGGAATCAGAGTCAGATTCTCGATGAACACCTTCAAACAATGTAGAAGAGTTTTCTTTGTTTTACAACATGTTTGGGCTTAGTTTTACTCTCTTACATAAACAATGAAAAAGGCATTGTTATTTCATTCTTTAGCAAAATATAAATAAATTCCGAAGTAATAATATAGCAACAAAAAAAGTGAAAATCTAGTTGTAACAAATTTATTTCAATTTTTTTTTTACACAGCTATGTATGTCAATGAAAATATGATTCTCATTATAATATTATTAAAATACTGATAACATTTATAATGTAAGTTTCACTAGGAATTCTCAAGCCAATTTAACTTTTACTTGAAAACATCAAAAATAATCTGAGATAAATGCCATCAATAATAATTTTATGTGAGAAAGATTAAAAAAAAATATACTTAAGGTACTCTCCATTTACCCTGAACGGTAACAAGCTTACTTTGCTTGTTTCCAATGATACAGATAATATGATAGTTATAATGGAACCTGTCAAGGTAAGCTTTCACTGTAAATGGAGTGTACATTCATATGATTCCTCATGAGAAAAAAAATCCAATATAGCTTTATATTTTGTTATATTTATTATTATGTCAGTGCAAGTCAGTAAAAAAAACACATTAACTAGATAAAATTAAACCCAAACAAGTGATCAAAAACACCCTAAAATATACAGGTGTACCATAAAATGTGGGACTCACTTCAGCAATGTACAGGAGACACAAAAAGATTGAAAAACGTTCATATTCACATGTGTTCCATTTGACCTTGTTACTGAGCTATGGTAATTTTTGTACTCCAGTAATAAGGAGCTGCTTAACATTATTAGAAGTGCTCAAATGGTCGCCTTTGGCCTGAATGTAAACCTGCAATCGTTGTCATAGAATGCTGTACTCTTTAAAAAATACCAGGTACTTTAAATAACCAGGAACACACCTAGTCAACAGATTGAGAGATATTGAGTATGATATACAAAAGGTTTAGTGGAATCACTTGGCTTAAGCTCAGAAATAAGGTAAAATAGGACAAACATGGTTAAAAAAAAATTGCCACTGAAGTGGGTCTCACGTGTTAATGGTATACTTCATATATTTCCAAGCATATATGACTTATAAATATTATGTTTCACCTTCAAACAGTTCACATGTTCCCACACATCTGACGTGTCATTGGTTGATTGGGCCACACTCCGGTCTGTAAGATGACCTAAAGTCTCTTTTTCACTCTCAAGAGAAAAGCTTTCTCTGTGTTCTATGGAATTTGGAACTTCTTGTATTACATGATTGGTAATATTATACAACTCTTCGACAAAGTCAGAATCCATAGAGGAATTTTTCAAAGTTTCAAGGATAATATTTTCCTCCGAGGGCGTCATGTTTTTTCCTAAGATATATGCTGCTAATCTATCTTGACTCCCTTGCTCCTTAGATTCTGACATCCTGTCAAAGTCCACTCTGTCATCAAGTATGGACTGAAGCATGGCATCCCTGAGCCTCTGACCACGTTCCAACAAGGAAGCAACCACCTGATCAGGAACTAGTGGACCATACCAAGGACTTTTAAATTCTTCACCAAACAATGTAACATTGTCCTCCACTTTTTTGCAGATATTTTTACCAGGCTGGTGCTTCAGGCCACCTTTGGTATTTATAAAATTGTGATCTAGTGTATTCACTTTTCTAGTAACTGTGCCAACATTATTTGTAGGATCATTAAAATGTTCCATGTCATTCAGAAATTCTGCAGCATTGCTCAGAAACACAAGGGTGAAGGTTAATCTCAAATCCGCCACTTTATTGCCATACTTGTTGATGACAGAAAACACTTGGCCAAAGGGTGCTTCTGTGATGATAGTAGCCAAATTGTTAATTACAACAGTACCAATAGTCAGTTGTAGCTGCTCATCCAGTAGTGTCAGAGTTAGGGATTCACAATCCTCAAGGTAGCTATGGAACAATGGGGCACTAGTTCGTATCTTGTAGGTAATGAGAGTGCCATGGAAGCTGTCGCTGGGGTCAGTATGTGTCCCCCGAAGTCTGTAAATAGCAATAAAATAAAACTAGCATAGCCATATATTAGCAAAACTCCACATAAATTAATTGAATGTAGACTAAAGAACAAATGGATGTAATATAATACATCCATTAGTCAATGAAAAAGTCAGCAACAAAATCGAGCACTTCCTTGACTGTCTAGTTTCCTGATTTATTTTCTCCTTAAGCAAGTGCCAACTCAGACTTCAGCTTAAAAAAAAGTATATTACTAAGTCATGGTATATATATAATTTTATTATACTTTTTTTAAACTTTGATGTTCTATGGACCTAGCTCCTAAGTGGCCTAATGATTTACGTGGTGGTAATGAAATGCCATGTTCTGCCATTTTACTATAGTAAATTTTTTATTTCTAACTAACCTGCTTCTGTGGGTGCATGGCCTAAGGCATCACTTTCGCAATAAACTAGACCACCGATGACAGGGAGATTGGGGTTCGAGTCCCAGTTAGGTGTACTAAAGAGGTTTTTTCAAAATCGTTTTCCACTCTTTCTCCATGCAAATGTGGATATACTTCTTCTAATTCAACTTTCCTCATCCTTAACTCATTAGTGTAATTAGTAAATTTGCTTATAGCCTGATGCTAAAAAAACTAAATATAAATTAGCCATTTATAAAGGAGTTAAGGCTGTATGCAAGAACTTCACTAGTAGATGCTAGGTGGAAACTAGCATGGGTTAAAAAGGTGGAACAATAGTGTGCTCGGGACCACACTATCGGTCCACTAAGCATTCACTAACGTTATTGCATACCACCCTTAGAGTCGGACAGTAGAAAAATAGAATAGTCAGAGTCGAAGACTTGGCATACCAGCTCCAAAGACCTGCTGGAGACAATATCAAAGTTTCCTAAGCCATGAATAGAGACCTGGTTGCCGGGTCACAACAAGATCCTTGGAATATCCTCAAAATTAAGCTTTCTTCATTAGCATTTTAATGTAAGTGTGTCATGGGCCAAATTTCAATCCTAAAGGTGTTTTATATTCAATAGCCTACTGTTTTAACTCAGACAATTTATCATGGATTAAATATATAAGCTATTATATTAGTTAGTTACGGCTATAACCACATCTAATATAATTGTTTAAATTGAAAAATGACACCTTGACACCGGATTGGCTTACTAAGCCAACGTACCCAGATTCGTTTTCCGTATCCAGCTGTCATTTTTCAATTTAAATAATATCAGACAACTTAGTTAAACCTTACTAAGTATAAATTATAATAACGATGAGTTTGCCTTTTCAATAAAAAAAAAATTATTGAAATGTTTCCCTAGGAGAGTGGAATTTAATAAAAACATAAGCCCAGTTCATTTTCAAAGTACTCAAGCATTCAAATTGTGTTATTTTGATAGACTTACAGGGCCCCCCTACTAAGTTTAGTGTCTCTGTACATTTTGTTTCAAAATGGTGGATAAACATCTGTTGAGCCAAATCGCTAGCTTTTCAATCAATGTTAAACCTGGCCACCATATAAGTTTGGGAATAAATTTGTTTGATGGAACCTCTGTACTAATAGATTATATGAGTATAAGGACTGAGGCTATCAAGTCAGAATGGTAAAAATGCGGCATATAAAAAAGGCTGTTTATAAATTACAATAAAACTCAGCAGTAAAAACCATGTTTATTGAGAGACAAAATCTAGGCACATAGATGTTAGTTATTACAAACACCAAATAACAAGCTGAGCAAACACATGTTTGCTCTTGTTTTGTCCAAACTGAGGGTTGATAAAGGTGTGGTACACTTTTTAAGTTTTGAACTTTCCAGAATTTTCCAAGTTTTTTCAAACAAAACAATATACATTTTGTGTTATTTTATGCAGGGCTACAAAATATCTCAATTTTTTTATTATTATTAAATTCTCGACATAGGCCTATGTAAGAACCATAGTATAAAAATAGTGTCAGTGATCTTCGCAAAATTGCATGAAAGATAATAAGAGATAAAATAGTGATATTTTGGTAAAAAAAATAATCTTAGAGACATATGATCTCTATGATATGGGTAGATCTGCAAATCCAACATGGCAAAACCTTACCTTTCATACATATGTGACCAAATATTGAAGGGAAGATTTAGTTAGTTAGGATGGGTGATAACAGCATTTAGAGTTCAAGTTATTTTCCCATTTGTCAGACTGTGTGAACGGCAGTGTTACCCAACATGGTTTAAAAGGGAAGAAGGTACAGTCAGGTGGGGTCACTTTAGGTGGTGCAAAATTTCTTTTCGTGTTTTTAACCGCCCCCGTCCTCCAAAATAATTACTGTTTATGGCTACCTTGGTAAGAAAGTAGGCCCCTATGTAGATTATAGTGTTGTTTATTTTTACAAAAAAAAAATCTGTTCTAGTAATTCTCAGCAGGGACCAAGAGTGACCCAAAGTTAACCCACCACTTGGGGTGACATTGGGTGTCAGTGCTTTTTGCATTGTAGACCAAAGCCTCCTCAATAGAGAGGTGACTTTGGGCTATACTCTGAAAGTGTAGAAACCTGTAGTATTTTGTGTAATTTTTGGAGCTTCCTAAGAAAAATTATGGCGATTTGTTTGTCTGCAGAACCGTAATCTCGCGAGAAAAGTTAATAGAAGGGATAAAAAAAAAGTTTGTGGAATTTTGGAACAAACTGTGTTTACAGTACATTAAAAGAAAACATTCAAATTACTGTAACTAGAAATAAATTTTTTACAAGGTTTAGGATGAAATTAAATAATCTTACCTTAACTCATAAATTAATTTTTTCAGCCTCATGTTTTGGCAATGAACACAAAACTTTTTATTCAAGTCTTATAAAGTTATCACTATACAGTACTCTAAATCTTGGTCAGTTAAAAAAATAACTAAAAAAACTAAATAAACTTTGCGCATATCGCCATGTAATTGGGTCCCTGATATGATAGGTGACTGAATTCGAACTAAAACAAAACATCGCTCACCCTTCCCTACCCTCCAACGCCTGCCCGCCATAGTTACCAAACCTTGTGGTAGGGTAGGTGACTGATGACTCATCACTCAATCATGCCATTAGCCAGGTTTGAATTATTATATTTTTCCTTTGCCCCTTATCTCAACCTCTAACTTCTTATCTAGAACTCTGATACATATCTTTAAGTGTCAACAAAATTGTTGGACTTTTCCCTGCCACAAATTTCCCCAGGACTGCTTTAATTTCCCCCGAACCTCGTCCGTGCATTTGGACATATTTTGCACCCCTGAGATGCACTAGCTGGAAGGAAAACATATTTTATGTCATTCGCAATACATACATGCAGACAAATGTGAATACAAATTGTCGTCAATTAACACAATTTTTCCTTTCTTTTTCTTCAGAAAGGAAAGGGCAATTTGAAAAAAACCAGTCTTCAAATATGGTTTTGTCAAACCAGCCACTTTGTGACCTATTGAATCAAGATCCTTTGGGCCCTCCTTCCTGTCATGAGTCCCACATATTTTCGGATTTATATACAGTGTGTGGTGGCAGTAATGTTCCACTGGCAGTTCCGGCAAACATGACAGTTATGCCACTTTTAGTAGTATTCAGTTTACATTCAATATATTTCTGACCTTTACCTGCAACACCCCCCTTTTTTACCTGGGTCATCATGCATCATGTTTTGTCGTAATTTAGAATATTTTCTGTAGGTACATCTTGAAGAGTTTCTTCCTAATTATTAAAGTAATTGTCTAGAATATCTTTAATAATCTTTGCCCTTGCATTGGAGATGTTTCTAATAGGTTTGTTAACCAGTCCATTGCGTTTCAGGAAATACCTAACCTATTCAACCCCTGGCATAATGTTTTATAACTTTGTCACAATTCTATTTTGTCTATCTAAGAAGCCCTTCACTAGTTGTATTATCATTAAAGTGTCAAGGAAAAGCCCTCTTCAGCAAAGATTTTTCAAATAATTTGATAATTCAAGTTCTGCTTCTGGTTGTAAAGATATATGACCTTCAATCTTTAAGCTGTGTTGACCTCTTAATTTGCTAAGTAAAGTTTCTTGCTTTACACCAAATGCTTCTGCAGCAATGTTTACTGTATAACCATCTTCTTTAACTACCTTTATTGCACAGTCCATATGCTCTTTAGTGTAATTAACATAGCTGCGACTACCAGGTTTTTCCTTATACATTCTTGGCAATTTGATATTTTGTTTTCATTGCAGTGTAGTCCTTATTTACACTATGGCAATTAATTTTTCACAACCTGCAAAGCACATGCAAAATAAAATAAAATGGAACAAGCATTTATTAAAATGTAAGAACTTATAATTTCTCTACACGCTACCAGTAGACTGATCCAAAGTAACCCCAGGCTTTTTAAATGACTTATTCAGCTTCTATAAGAGCTATGATCACCAAATTCAGAGAATTTCTCTTTTAGTATATGTGTAATGATGTTTTAATGGCCATATGTTAATAGTGCTAGAAATCTGTACTGGAGTTTCATAACTTTTTAGGTCTATGTTTACTGGCAAAAATATATTTTTTTTTGTAAAGGCTGATAATACTATAAAAACCCTCAAAGTGAATGTAGCCTAAAACTACACATTTTTAAGTTTTTTATTATGATTTTTAACTTCATAGTGTAAACCATTATTGGATGGCAAAGGTTGAAATCGTTTTTCCCTAAAAAAAAACACAAGTATTTTTAGGAAGTTTGACAAAAATTAGAGAAAATAGATCTGCTAGGGAAGCTTGAACGCTTAGATGTCATAGAAATAGAGGAAAGTTCTCACGAGAATTTTGAAAAATTGTCAATCAACTAGGTGTATTTGGGAAAAATACTTACACTTAATGTGAATAAACGATATTCTATTCTAGATATAACCACCATATTGTATTCGTTTAGCAAGGAAGGAAACTTCGAGCCATCCAAGTGATTATTTTTGAGCATTTTTAGGACTTGTTTTGAAGAGACGACATAAATACCTACACTTTTAGGAAAGCAAAAACACTATCAGAAAATCTATGCCTCCCCCTGTTTTTTTAGTAACGAAGGAAGGCAAGGAGAGTAGATTAGTGGTGTACTACTACTGAAAGCTAAACAAAATGTTCAAATACGAAGTTACTTAAATGCCGACAATTGAAATGGCTTTACAACACCTGAGAAAAGCGTAGATCTACACGGTGATAGACCTTAACAAAGCATACTATCAGGTTTCACTGGCATAAAAGTTCAAACAAATTACCAAATTCATTTCCCGAGTTGGACTATACGAATTCAATGTATTACCAAGTAGATTTAAGTACCGAGACACAAATATTTACCCGCTTAGTAGACTAAATATTTAGAGACATCCAATAGTGTACCTATTTAATTATTAGATGACATTGTTTACTCCAATAGTATGGTAGACCCCATTATCCACGTGAGGGAAGTGCTAAACAGGTTAAGACAAGCAGAGCTGACGGTTAGTCCGGAACAAGTTGCTTTTGTGGTCTCGGAGATAAAATTTCTGGGACACAGAATGTCCCACAAGGGTTTGTTTATCGACCCAGAAAGGACTAAGGTGATTAAAGAATATTCTTTACCTGACACAGGCCGAAAATTTGCACAATTCTTAAGCATGGTAGATTTTTTGGTAGATTTATCCCCAACCTGTCACTGGTCGCCTTCCCGCTGTTCCAACCGAGAAATAAAGCAAAGGTCCTGAAGTGGATAGAGGAGAGCCAAGACGATTTCCAAAGACTTAAAGAATCACCAACTTGCCCACCTGTATTAAAATTACCCAATTTTAGCCAAAAATACATCTTACAAACAGAACCCCCTCGACAGGACTAGGAGCGGTGCTAGGACAAATGACCAAGGAGAATTTTCAACCGAATGCGTACGCTAGTAGTACATTGCACAAACATGAGACCAACTATCCCACCTAAAAACTAGAGATGCTGACCATAATATCTGGGATAGACAAGTTTAGGCAGTATCTGGAACACGGCAGGTTTGAACTACATTACGATAACCAAGCCGTGACTTGTCTACTTCATCTTCCTCGCCAAGTAGGGAAAATAGGTAGATGGGTAGCACAGTTGTTAGCATTGAATTTTGATGTGATCCATGTGAAATGAGGGAGAAACATCTTTGTGGATGGTTTGTCATGCATGTTTGAGGAATCCAAAGAAAGAAAACAAAGCACCCTAAGTGATGAGGTAGAACCCACCCCATCCCTGACACTACTAGGACGCCTGCTGGAATTGTTCACATCCATATGTGAAAGCCAACGAGACAACTCTATTTTAGGGGAAATTTACAGAAAGACAGTGACTGACTTCAAGATAAAGGATAAAGTCCTTCTTATCAAACCCCCGTCGAGGTCAAAATGGAAAGTGGCAGTGCCTCCAAAATATGTCCATATAGTATTTAACTCATCTAGGTAAAGCAAAAACTATTGTGAAAATTAGAACCCTATTTTTTTGGAAGGGGATGGATTGAGAGATAAGTGACCTAATCGGTAAACGTGAAACATGTTTGCGCTCGAAACCTACCCAAAACATGAAATATGGAGATTTGACATCAGACGTAGCCAAATTCCTGATGGAAAGATTATTTGAGGATTTGTTTGGCCCTCTACCACGAGCTAAAGAAGGCCAAAACTACTTGTTTACCGTGTTAGATGCCTTTTCAAAATTTGTGTGGCTCGTTCCAGTGAGGAATGCCTTGGCTAATGCTGCAATGAGAGTTTTGGACAAGGAAATATTTAGAAACTTTGGATTACCATGTAACTGGTTGTCAGATAATGCTAGTCAATTGAAATCTTACGCTTTTCGAGATATGTGCTCAGCAAAAAGGATATGTCACTTCACCACGAGTTCCTATTATCTTAACCCCTCCCACGTGGAATGTTTCCTCAGAAACTTTAAGAGTGCACTAATCGCGTTCCACAACCTCCACTACAGGCAGTGGGACTACAACCTCACGTGGCTTCAGTTAGCCTTTAATATTGCGCTTCACGAGAGTCACAAGAGTACGCCGTCTAAGGTGTTGCTTGGTTATGACCCTATTAAACCCATTAATCTGGAGTGGGAAATCTTTCCTACAAAGTGGGAAGAGGACTCTAGCCAAATCCCCCGAGAAAGATGGGAGAGAGCATGGACCGTACTGAAAAGAGCCCATGTGGTGGTGGATAAACGCTACAACCAGTCCAGATACCCTCTACCGTACAAGGTGGGAGATAAGGTAGTGTATAGAGTTCATCAACTTAGCAGAGCGGCCGATGGGATAGCCGCCAAGCTCTGCTACAGATGGTCCGAGCCAACTGTAATAGAACATTTCCTGACCCCAGTCACGGTCCCGCTGTGGGACCCAGAGACAGTCCTCCCAACAATGAAAGCTCATGTGAGTCAATTAAAACCTTGTCAATTCACATAATGGGATTTCCTTCCTTTCTTTGTTACCGCCTGGGGTTCCATATTGCTTTTCAGTGGATACATTTCTAATGGAGTAAAAATTATTACAAGCACTTGGAACAACCCTTTCCCTTTAACAAAAATTAGTATATAAATAATTATATTAGTGAAGTGTACACTTGTCTTTGGGCATTAATATGTTAAAATAGAGGTGTGCATGTTTACAATAGTTACTGTATTAAAATACGTGCTTACATAGGTTAGCCTAAGTGTTTATACCCATAAGTTTCATGTTTACTGTCTAATATCTTCTATTGTTTTTATCTAAGTAGAATGTCAGTTTTCATCTTTGTCAAATATGATATAAAATTTATTGATAGATGATCAATTCATAAATATTAGTATTTAAGAAATATATGTACATAAGTAAAATTTTATAATTAATGAGCATTGTCAAAGTATACTCAAACTACCTCTTCCCTTAGCTATCAAACGAAGGAGGAGAGGGTGTGCCAACACTATGTCATCAGATGGTCAGTGTTTTCCCTAAACCTCCGCAAGAGCGCCCGGCCAGCTCGCGGAAGGTTTTTTCCCGCGGGAAAAAGTAGTTCGGGTAGTTGAAGTAACAACATAATATGGTGTATGTAAAGAGTCATAGATGTTCTGTTAAGTGAAGAAGGTTAATCGACACCCCCGACTGGTAGGGAAAGTCAGTGCAGACCACTCTAGCTCATTTGCACAACAATAAAATCTATGTTTTGTGTAAACTTGTGTTTCATTGAAGCAAGTGTCCCATGCTATCTGCAATGGTACACATTTTAGTAGTTTTTTTAGTACCATATTCTATTACCTATTCGGTTCAAGGCCATAGTCAGTAGAGGGTGGTTTTGGGGGTTCAACCCAATCCCCCCCCCCCCCAACATTTTAAAACAATTTGGAAAGCTTTTAGAGGTGTTTAAATATAAAGATTTTTCCTAGTCTCCGGCAGTTAGGGGGTTATGTTACCATAAAAAAAAATACTTCAGATATCTTCTAGAACTGTTCATCATTTAAAATATTTTCTAGCCTCTGGCAATTGGGGTGTGTGCCCACGAAACCCGCCTGAAATTACTGCCTGGCTATGGCCTTGGTTCGGGTTATTGGCCTACACTAAGGCCCAATCTTATAATGTCACGTTATTCTATTCGTTAAGGCTTAACATAAGTTGATAACAGTCACTACTTTTGATTTTACAATGTTTGGTTAGCACTAATGTGCAAGTAAATGTGCTTGTAAAGTTAACGCGGGGTCTACCTTCCGGTTAGCAAACATAACGTCCACATTAACAACGTTAAACACTGGGCCATATTGTTTTCAAGGAACTTGTTATTATTAAAGTGAGATTACATTTATTTATATTATCAATTGTTTAATTATGATGACTTTGAAAATGAGTTACAAGCTTTAAGGAATTTTACAACGAGAAAGAATTTTTTTTTTACTGTTTTGTTCAAACAAAAATAAAGTTTTTAGATATTCTTGAAGTGATTGATTGAACACTAATTAGAACTGTTTATTTTAATTGTGTTTGTATTTATCTATTAATTCAAATAGCAACATTTCCTCTTTTTGCTAAAATTTAAATTGTGTTTATGATTTTCAACAGACATTTTAGCAGACAAATAAATACAATAAAAGATAGTAGATGACCTTACACAGGTAAAATAAATTGGACTTTCTTTGATTGATTTGTTTTCATAGTTCAGCTCCATAAACGTAGTGACTTGCTTATATTCTCTATGGTAAAATTAAGCCAATCATAAGCTTTGAAACAAATCTAGCACTACGAGAAGAACTAATGGAAGGCCCATGCTCAACGAGCACATAAAAATAGTATCGTAAAACACAATGCCAAGTTTAAGCAACTGTTAGATTTTACGAACAGTCAAGTTACGAGAACTTTGACGAGACATTGTAACATTGGACCTAAGTTAGTGTTTTTGTTGTAACAACATAGTTTTCAACAGAATGAAAAGGCAAAGTGTAGCCCAACATAATGCTTATAAGTTCATTTTCCACCACATCTCAATACCATTCCAGGTTATTCACAAATGTAGAAATCAAGCTAATGTATTATGGGTGAAGAAGGTTGAATTTAGAGGGATTGTACCAACATTTGAAAAAAGGTAATATGGAAAACATTAAAAAAACTCAGTGCACCCGAATGAAATATGAACCCATCTACCTGTCATTGGCAGTCCAGTCTTTTGCAAGAGTAACACCTTAGAGCATTCGACCAATGAAATTGATATAAAAGTATGGTATTATTAATTTATAAATAAGGTTTTTAGGCCTAGGCCTAGTTTGTTTTTGATAGTGGTAGCATAGCCCAGAGTGATAAAGAAAATTGTAGGTCTATCAGAGTTACTTAAAGACAGATATTTCCCTTACAAAGACTTTTGAAAGAAAACTTTTAGATCTAAAATCATATTTAAGCACAAAGAAAAATTAATAATCAAATTAAGTACTGTATCATAAGGTACACGCATGATATAAGTTGTATGATTTCACTTTCAACAATCAAAACAGCAAATAAACCAATCTTTTTCACACAACGTGGTGAAATACTTCACATGCCTTAGGGGTATTACAAGCCTTGCCTTCTTCGAGCTCCCTTGACAATAACAGTGTGACAACTATATTTACTTGTTTTGATTAAATTTTAGTGACTAATTTTATAAACCAAGTACCGGTAGCTCTACTATCTATTGTTGTAGTATTTTGAAGGAAACTTGTTTGTTTAAGGTGGAACTTTAGTGACCAGAACACAATGGTTGAGTCCTAGATTATGCCAGTTGCTTGTTCTTGTGGGTTTTCTTTAATCCAAGTGTTAAATTGTATTGAATGTGGGGAATGCCAGGCCTCCACCGTGGTTCGGATTCCACGTTAAACTGTAGGTCCTCTATTTCATCTCACAATCACCCTACCATTACACATAGCGTAAGTGTGTATAACCCGTACGGGTAGTAAGACGCGGTGCTAATAATAATAATAATAATAAATTGTATTCCAACTTAGCGAAAAAATTATGTTTTAATATTCATGTGTCCAAGGGGTTTCTAATCCAGCGTCATAATGTATGTGGGGATGGTGCACAAAAACCAGTTCACATCTGACACTTTTTTTCAATAAATGCAACAACAAAAATTATACTAGTATCACTAAACTCAGAAAGGGACGGAGAATATATTAAAACTAAAATCAAAAATATTAAATGTGTAAAAAATTGAAACAAAACTCACCAAATCAGAATCATACCCTTTAAGCAAATTTAGAAAAACCCATTAAAATCACTAAATGTATAGCCTAGCACCACTACACTCATTTAAAAATCTGTGAAATTTTAATGACGAAAGCTTTAGATATATTAAAGCTGATTTAAAGAGTAAATTGAGCTCTGCCTACACCAGAACAATAATAATACCAACACAGTACAAATCTGAATGTGAATATTCTCAAAAAATGTCCCTGTACAAAGGGATTCAACATATCTTCTAATGCGTGAAAATTGTCTGCAGTGATAACATTTTGCTTTCTTTTGCAAAAGAAAAATGTAAATAGTTAACTGTACTTTTCTAAGTATTCAAAAACAGAATGTACAACCACTAACAATTAACATCTAGCACAACTCACGGCTCCATTAGAAGTAAATTGAAAATGTGGTAAAGATTTGAAGACACACCTACCGGAAGTCATTTAAATAAAGTAACAGGCTAAATAGTTTAAACACCATGTTGGTCTAGTATGTTTACAAATGTAATTAAAATAATTTCAAATAAACATAATAATAGTAGCCTTTAGTTGTATTTGTCATTTTCTTGTAAGTTAAATGTTTAATGATTTGGTATCTTAAGTGAAATACATAGTTTCATAGGTACATAAATAAACACACAAGAACCTTATTAGACCACAGCACAATAGTGTTAGTAAATATTTGCATTCTATTGTGAGTTTGGCGAGTATTTTTTTTAGTTGTATTTTTTGAAACATTGAAAGCCTAAATACACAAGTCTAGAATTGGGTTCACCTACTTATTATATTATAATAGTAGGCCTAACCTATATGAAGTGTATTACAACGCTGTTGCATAATAAGCTATTAAACTTTAGCTTTAGGTGTATAAGAGCTTATTTAATAACTCAAATAAATAGATAAGGTTAAAGATTAAGTTCTTCGCCCCAGATAAAACTTATTAAGGCCAAGATAATATTCTGTAAACCCATATACAATTTATGCCTAGGTAGGCTGAATACTTACTTAAACAAAAGTGCTTCTTGCTGCCCCCACCACATCACTCTTACATCTACATCCCTGGGAGTTTGCCTACACCAAACGATTTCATCTATTTGAAAAGTTAGGGTCCCATTCAACTTTCCCTCCACTAATGGCGGCAATGAGTAACAGCTACCACTCGCATATGAACTAGTCTTGAGCATTTTCATGAGCAGTCATTGTTGAAAGGATTATTTATATTTTGAAAAGAAATTCACAAAATGTAGTTTTTGGTCCACCCCATTTACAAACCATATAAATTAGTAATAATAAAATTAATAGTTAAGTTAATCACAATCGGACAAGACGTATATACACAGTATTGGTGACGGAAAATAGGACATAACCAGTACCAACAGCATTCTAAAGCTAAAGGTATCCAATATTTCCCTCAAAACCTCACATGGTTTTTCACTATCTAGAGAAATAATTAAATCTAAGCTGGCTATCGTAGTTCAACTTAACTATACTTTCATTATTCGCTGTATTCATATTATTATAATATTTTTTTTAAATTTTCGAATGGACATTTACTCAAACAGATTAAATCCTACCCTTAATTTTTGTTTACTGCTCTGCACGCTGTGTGTGTGCTATAAAAAGTATCAAAACAAGATATTATGATGCAGAATGCTCTAACACCTAAAGCAATAGGCTGTACTCATATAAAAACTTGGTCAAAACCTCAGGTCTCATAAACAATTTAAATGTGGAAGCTGACATAGTTCCTATGACTGACAAAACCACACTATCTGCAGTGTGGATAAAGGAGTATGACTTGTACCACTCACTCACATACGAGCCAGACCATTAACCAATAACGAACTAGCGTCGAGCTGAGTCTCACCGACGGCCATGGTGAGCTAAGCCAGAATCGGCTCATCTAACGCCAAGACCGTCTCGTTACACCTCACTCATGAACGAGTTTGAGTAGTTGTAAACTGAGTCGATCTAGACTCGCATGCTAAACTCGTCATGAATGGTCTGCTTTACTCTAGTATCCGGTGATAGTACACGGAGATGGCCTAAAAGTTGCAACAGTATTATATATAAAAACAATCATGGCTTAGGTCCACGATCGAGCTATACGGCACAGAGTCAGCGACGATGGTACAAACATTCATGAATTGAGAGTGTTATGTGGCTAGAACAACTAACCCTCCAGCATTAATCTCAATTTTCTAGACTGATTCCAATACCTATTTATTCAAATAGGTCCTAACTTGTCCACAGGTGATTGAGTTTGACCTTGATCCAGACCCACTGCTTCATAGAAAATTTCTGGAAGCACCGGAGATCGAACCCAGGACCTTTGGATCTTTATATGCAGGAACAATAACAACTAGACCAAAAAAAATTCCAAAGACAAAGTACTTGGATTTGACATTGTTATTTCAATGCGTCTCTTCCGACTCCATATATTAATACATTGCTAAGCATTAAAGTTTATGTAAAGTTTCGAATATTATTTTATTTATATTTCATTTATTATTTGATGTGATAATTTATCTATTTGTTTAATATTGAAGATTTTAAACTTTAAATATCCAATGAAATATAGATGTCCATCTAGACTCTTTTAGTTTCACATTCTAGGGTTTTTTTTTCACCACAAGACTGTTGGCTAAACTTGCTAACAAATTTTAAATTACTCTAAATTTTCTAAAGATTTTAAACTAATCAGCTTTAGTAAATATGACAAAGCCTACTAAATTCGATGAATATAAAGAAATCTATAAACAATTAAGACTACCTGCTTCACGTATTCGAACAATTATGAAAAGTTCCCCAGATCTTGAGAAAATGTCATCACCAGAGGCACTTTACCTCATGACAAAGATAACAGTAAGTCATTAGTTTTAAGTTTAAAATAACACTTAATTGTATAGTTTAAAACATTAATTTTAGTAATTAATTTATTTATATTTATCATCCAGAAGAGTGATATGAGTCCTCTTATAAATTATTAGACATGTTTAAATATAATAGATTTTATTTTTAAATTATTAATTAGTAATAGGCATGCGAGATTAAACTTCTGAGGCGTAGGTTGGGAGTGACAAGGGCTGTATCCGATAGTCAAGTACACTTGACTTGACGCAGTCTTGATAATTTTACACTTCTCGCGGTTTCCAAAGTGAAGACTGCATCAAACTATTCGAACGGCAACACACTTGGGCCCACAGTGCTGCTTCATATCAAATAATCTGTGTAAGTCGGTGCTCAACAGACGAAACGATAATACTAAAACGATTGCCAATCAAACACCGCTCCAACGCTGCATGGCTCGTAGCTTTCATATCCATGGTTACCAAGACCTCGAGTAAACTGCATCGTTCTAGTCCACGACTATTCGGACAGACCTACACGAGGTCACGTGATTGCCAATGCAGCTATCAACGCCACGAGTCAACGCGACTCCGCATAAGTAGAATAGGCTGTATCCAAATAGTATACTTATGCGGTGTCGTGTTGGCTCGTGGCGTTGATAGCTGCATTGGCAATCACGTGACCTTGTGTAGGTCTGTCCGAATAGTCGTGCACTAGACCGATGCAGTCTTCTCGCGGTCTTGGTAACCATGGTTATGGAAAGCTACGAGCCATGCAGTTTTCTCGCGGTGTTTGACTGGCAATTGTTTTAGTATTATCGCTTTGTCTGCTGGAGCACCGACTTACACACACATTTTGTTTTCATTAGAGCTAATAGATGGCTTTTACATAATTTCTAAGTTATTTGGTAGGAAGCAGCACTACAGATCCAAGTGTGTTGCCGTTCGAATAGTTTGATGCAGTCTTCGGCTCTTCGCTATGAAAACCGTGAGAAGTGTAAAATTTTAAGACTGCATCAAGTCAAGTGTACTTGACTTTTTTGATACAGCCAAGGATGGAAGGGTAGGAATGAAAGTAAAAGTAATGAAGGCGGAACCCCTGCAGGGTAGGATAGAGAAGGCGAGATTGAGGTGGAATGGACATGAAGAGGAAAGGATTCCTAGGTGGATGCTCATAATTGAGGTGGCGGGTAGGAGGCCAAGAGGAGGACCCAGGAATAGGTGGATAAAGGGAGTGTGGAAAGGAGTGGTTTGGGCTGGTTTGAAAGAAGAAAGACCTGGAGGGAGGTCAGAAGTAAATGGCGAGGCTTATGTTTGAGACAGTCCCTACCTATGGCAAGAAACTATGCATAATGATGATATGGACAGTTGACTTTTTTGTGTCTTATGTAATTGATAACACTTAAAGGCAAGCTTTTTGCGGAAAAAATATTTTCTCAAAAATAACTATAAACCAACTTGATGATATCATTGTTATCATGTTTAAAAAAATTGGGACTGGTGTGCACTCTGTATGAGATTCTTAATTCTTTTTATATGTCAAATTTTAGAAATTCAATGTTTTCTAGTCACTTCTACACAACAACACGTGAGTTTTAAAACAAACTTACGATTATAACAAAACAAATGTGGGTGCATCATTTTTATATTTATTTTTTGTGGACAATATTTCATCATTATGATTCTCAGCTGTTTCCATTCTGTGGAATTCAAAATAGAATAATTCACTGTCACTATAAAGTGTATTCTCTCTTCTCTTTTTGTTTGATAAAGGCAACAATGCTGAAGTATTATTACTCAATTTGTGTTAGAATTAGTGTTTAAATGTGTGTGTGACTATTTCTACTATAGAAGACAGAAGAAAGGAAGATGTCACCTTTGTGCATTGGATTCTTCCACAGCTTTCCTCTTTGCCTAGGTAGGCTTTCTTAATTAAATTTACACTTATTAGTTTATCTTTCCTTTTTTTTATTTTTATCAATTTTCACTCTAACATAATTATTTGGCCATTGGGCCACCTCATTTTTAAACTTTCTTGAAAATATTTATAACTCCTATTTTCCAGTCCTGCGGTAGCTTGTTCTCCTCACAAATAACTCTCAGCATTGTGTATAACCATTGTACAGCTGCTTCACCTGAAGTTCTTATCATTTCCACAGTCATTTCTTCCACACCTGTTGCTTTTCCTTGTTTTATCCTCGTTAATATGTCATACACCTCTTTCCTACTCCTTTTCTGAGCAGAACATCTCAAAATATCTCATACATAGTTCCTTTTCTCCCTCTCCTGGCCTCATTCTTATTCCTTCTTTATCCATCATTCAAAATTCTTGGATTTTCTCCCTCCTCCTGTTTATTACCTGGCAGAATATCACCTTAGGCCCTACTTACTTCCACGTCATGTTCCAACATTTCTGTTTATTTTTGTATCAGTCTTTCTTGGCTTCCCATACCACTCGCTTCGCTCTTTTTCTTCTCCCTATATTCTCCCTCTGTTTCCTATTTTTAAAACTCCTAAATGCTTTGTTCTTCTCTTCCACTGCTTCCTTCACCTTGTCTTCCAGCAGGGTGTCTTTTTCCACTTCCTCTTAATACTTGTGCTCCCAAATACCTTCTCTGCAGCTTGCACCAAACTGTTCTTAAATTATTTCCATTCTACTTCTACACTTTGCTACTCATCCATGGGCATTAAACTTCTTGCCTTTTCAGGTACAGCTTTTCTCTTCATTTTTAGCCTCCACTCTCTGATTCTTCTTTCTTGTCTTACTACCTTTCTTCTACATTCTCATCCTTCTATGTCTGCCACCAACAACCTGTGGTCATTATCTAAGCACACACTTGGTATTACCTTGATGTTTACGGTCTGCCTTTGCATTTCTTCATCCATGAGAAAGTAGTTTATAACCGACCTTTGCTCTCTATACCAACTCTATCAATTAATATTATTGCTTTCCCTTTCCTTCTTATACCAGCTGTTAACCTCTTTAATTTTATTTCTTGCATATAACTCCAACAACCCTCTACCCTCCTTGTTTCTCTCTACACATCCTTCTTTCCCTAACACCTCTTCAAACCCTTCTCTTTTTCTAGTTTTGCATTAAGAGCTCCCATTACTACCCGACACTCGTTTCCCATACCTTTATATATCTTCCTCAAACATGTCCTTTTCTTCTGCTGGGCACCCTATTCATGGGAATGCACTTGTATCACCCCCACCTTTTTCTTTTGGAAATTATTTAAAATATTTAAACAAAAAATTCCAATTGAGCTTAACCTAACCTTTCATGTGTGAATAAAAAAAAAATTGCTTAGCTATTGTTTTTAGAATACTTTTACTAGAGAGAATTGAAGGATCCAGACACACTAATATAATAGGACTATAGGAATATGTTTCAAAATGTCTTCATGAATACATCCTCTGTAAAGTAGGTGAATTTTCTAATGATTTTGTTAAATGATTTTGAAATTTTTTTCAAAATGTTTGTTTGCTATAATCAGGAAATTTATTTATGTTGCTGTGTATAACTTTAGATAAATGACTGCTTCGGTTGCCGAATGGTCTAATGCAGAGGTCCCCAACCTTTTTGTACCTTAGAGCACATCCAAAACTAATGGTAGTGTGGCGGGCATTAATCACTTTTTCAATTAAATTTATAGCCGAACATAATTCATAATGCAAATAACACACACACAAATAAATATTATTAAAAAAAATTGTGAGTTTTGAATTTTTTTTTTTTAAGTTTGCAAATAAAATAACACAATTGGTACACATGCAAACTTAGTCCAAAACCAGTTTAAATAATTGAAACAATTTTCACCAAACCAAAAGTCAATGTCAATAAATAGAAAAAATACTGCTTTATTTATGATTTTAACAAGACCCAAAGAAATACACAAGGAAATATTTAACTACCCACCACCATTTTGGTGCTTAGGTACATTTTTAAAATATATGTTTATTCTGTGTTTATTCAGGCAACAAGCTGGGTAGACCCATGTCAAGATATTTACAAAGGCAATAGGAAGTATTAGCATTGTATTAGTGAGTATAATGATAGTTCCGAATAAATAAGTACACTTTGAAAATGAGCCGGCAAAGAAATAGAATGAGAGGGAGGGATTGGAAAGAGGGGGCTTTCAATCACCAACTTTTTGAGAGTATCATACCTGGAGATAAGTACAAACTTTATTTTTGTCAGAAAAGTAACACATTAAAATTATTAGTCAATAACTTTTCAGCTGTGGTCAAAAAGTGGCGGGCAGACGCAAGAGGCTCGGCGGCCGCCATGGTGCCCGCGGGCATAGGTTGGGAACCCTGGTCTTATGTCTCACTCTTGCAATAGACTGTGCTGCTGATGATGAGAATGGAGTCTTAATCCTGGTCAGGTCTATTGTGGGTGTTTTTTTACTAAATGATTTTCCACTCTCCCTCCACACAAATGTGGGTACACTTCCTAAAAATTCAACTTTCCTCATTCCAAACATGTTAGCGTAGAGTTCAAATTTCTGCTTGGGTGTCATCTTTTCAAATTAGCCCCAATAGAGCTGCTGCTAATACATAAAGGTTTTATTCTGTGCAAATATTTGTGTCACAGGAGATGTTTATTGCCAAGTTGGCTCAACTTGCCTACGAAGGAAGCACGAAGATGCCTCTTACACTAGAATACAAACACATCTGTGAGATAGTTCACAACAATTCTGACTACCATTTCCTGAAAGGTATCACTAGTATAATTTTCTATGATAATTATAATTTTGTTTCTTCTCCTCGCTATCCTCAGCTAACAGCTTTACTAGCAAGTGTGTATTTATTATTATTATTATTATTATTATTATTATTTTAATTATTATATTATTTTAGAACCATGTCTTACTACTCGTTCGAGTTATAAGCACTTAAGCTAATGTGTAATGGTAGAGTGATTGTGAGATGAAATGGAGGATCTAAGTTTAACGTGGGATCTGAACCATGGTGGAGGCCTGGTATTCCACACATTCACAAGTTGTGATTAATACACGTCTTATCAGAGGTGAAGGAAGGGTTTGGCAATCAGATAAATATGTTCCGGGGTCAATGATTGAACCCCGGACCACCAGCACAAAGTTTGTACTAATAGCAGAATTACTCAAGAGAGTGTCTCACCAACTCGGACAACTCCTGTCTTAGGAAGGTAATACAGCTTGAACCAGGTGTTGTATAATTGTGCGGTTTTTTTGTTTGAAAATGGTGGAATTATGACCAATAAAACCCTTCTAACATATTTTTAAAAACACAATATTGAGAAACAATTATAAAATGGAAATAACTGTTAAACTGATCTTGGTTTCACTCTTGTCAAATGTAAAATGCAAAAATAAGAATACGAAAAAAAATATTGATATGTTCACTGGTTTAACCATTTTGCTCGTTTTTAATTTTTACTTCTTACCTACAGAAATACTAATTATAAGTCAAAAGTTCAAAATCTGAAATTCTGCATGATGATCATGATTATGATCAAATAATGTGATTTTCAAATAGTAATGCATTTTAATTATGAAATTTAGCACTATGTTGTTTATAAATCACATAATAATAAATATTTTATATCAATAAAATTTTAAATGTCCCATATTATTTATGACACATTTTCCCAAATATAATGTTATTCTGCCATCAGAAACATTCTTTATTTTACTAGCAACCCACAATAGTGTCAAACCAATCGCAAAGTGAGGATTTGACAGGCCTATCAACAGGTTATATCAACACAACTTGGATTATTTTGTGCTATATTGTTGCTTTCCTCAGTGTAGTATATAAGATCATATATACCAACATTGATTGAAAGTCACTAATATTTGGTATTAGTAGACATATGCTTGTAGTAGGCTCTTATTGTAATATTTTGAGTTTCAGTTTTTAAATAACAGACTTCATATGAAAATCAGACTTGACTGTTGATTCAATCATATCGTCTTAGGACAATTCTAAGTTTGTTTATTTAAATAGCCAAAATGTGCTATGCTGGGCAATAGCCCCCACATAAATATGCCTAGTTTAACGGTATCAATAAATCTTTGATCCTTTGTCGGTGAACATATTTTGAAATGATTTAAACTTGTCTCATAAGATAGTGTAGAAAGCTAAAGGCTAAGATGTCATGTTCAAGTTTAAAATAGTTTTAAAATGAAATATTTTAAATAATTTTACAAACCATTTTTGTTTGGCATTTAAGAAAAAAAATCTTTGAAAGAATTTAAAGGTTTGGATTGTCATTGAATGACATTAAAATTAATCATGTTTTATTGTCTCCAGAAATAGTACCAAAGAAAATAACCTACCGAAGATTCAAAGAGATCATGGCAAAAGAACAACTAATAGCAAATGAATCTGACACTAGTGAAGATGTCACTGATAATGATAGTAATGATGAAGAAATTAAAATTGTTCCACAAGCCAGAAACAAAAACTATGGCGCAAAGAAAAAATAAGATTACTTCTGTAACATGTGTTCAATATTTTATGATTAAGATAATCAAATTGTATATAATTAAATTCAACAGATGTGCACCGAAAGGGGGTGGCAGGGTAGACCGTAGCACTATATTAATATAAATTAAAAATACATTAAATAGAACTGAAATACTGTATATAGAAATGAAGATTTTTTTTATAAGAATGGGCTGAATTTTAAGACCAAGCTTGGGGGCATCCTTAAATTATGTAAGGCTCTTTTCATGATTTTTGATTCACTCCATTCTCCCTTCGCACTCCCCACATAAGGGATCGTAAGATTTTCTGTCAACCCCCCTCTCCACCAGCTTACATATTTTTTTACGATTTGGTAAATTATATTATTTTAATTGTTTAGCCATCTTTAGACATAAGGCTTGGTACTTAATAAAGCGAGTGATATGAAAGTTTATGAATAATTAAATTGCAGATTAATTTTGGCCTTATCCCCCCACCCCCTTTTAAGAAAACGAGAAAACGCAAGAAAATACTGGAACCCCCACCACTCAAAAAAAAAAAGCCCTTAAGTAATTTAACGTCAGTCCTTTACAACAAGGTGTATCGTTATATGCTTAGAAATTGTCCCTAAAATTCCCACTTGTAAAAAAATCCTCCTTCCCCAAACCAAATTTATGGATGTGTCACTGGCTTTAAATATTTTTTATATTGTTTACTAAAGTTTTTATTAGCGCTTGACTTGTGATAGTCTGTAGTATTAAGTGTGTTGGCCTAAGTTAAATTATTTGTTTATGATTTATGTTATTTAACCTCTTGTTTTGTAAGTTCATTAAAGTAATAATGATGAAGATAAACATTTCTAGTGATATCATTATCATCTCAAATTATAGAAATTGTAATAGCGTCCACTTGAGATGATTTGTTTTAAGTGTGTGTTTTTTAGGTTTGCATACATGTTCAGCTTAATTCTTATGATCCCAGAATTACTGGAGATGCTGCTAAAATTAGGAGAAAATTTTAATCAAGTCCACAAGTATTTTACCAAAAATATTCTTATTTTCATTAATATAAATTTTATTTTTATTTTTAAGTATGTCCTCTACAGGGGACTTCCTTATTTTCTAACACCTGAGCATAGTGATGTTTCTTATCAATCACTATAAAGGATGCCACCCAGTTGAAAATGTTAAGAAACACTACTCTAGTCATTTGTCTGCCTCTGCCTGTTACAACCATGCATATCTTGAAAGAAAGAAGTTATTTTAATAATACTAGGTATGCACAGCTATAAATATTCATTGTTATATATTTTGAAGAAAAGTTTTAAGTAAACAAAAATGGACAAAAGAATTGTGTTTTGATATTATTAAAATGTTAATCTGTGTTAGCTCTGCAAGTCTCTGTATAATATCTACTGTGTTTTTTCTGCATATTTATATTTTTGTGTTTAAAAAATTACTTAATTGGATTTGACAACATTAATTGTTACTTTTTTTTTATCAATCTATAGCAGGGCTATTGATTTATTTTTCCAAATGGGGCACTCCAAAAAAAATCATAATATTTGTTGTGATAGATATTTAATTAGTCTGGTCATATTTTTGAACTTGATTATAAAGTATACTTTTACAATTTCAAAGGAGTAAAAAAAGTGAAACACAGTATGTTTGGTTATACATTTTATTTATCTTTTTCATTGACATTAAATATAATTAGACTAATGTTAGCAAATATGAAAAAAGAAAAATGTCAAAATCTTTTAAAAGTAAAGTATCATAGCTAAAACATTAATTGTTAATGGGAAAAGTGACACTTCTGGTACCTTACCAACTTGGAAAAATTGGTTTCATACATTGTCAGATCATTTCATAGACAGTCTTCTAGCAGCTTACTTCCTATTGAGGTCTGGTTTCTTCATTTAATAGCATTCATATGAAAATAAGATTATTCACAAACATATGTAGACCCAAATATAATTAATAAGAACAAAGGAAGCTTTTTTTTATGTATAGAAACATGTCAGAATCAAATGTCAATCCAAAACTGTACCATCCTTACATCTTGAAAGTGATCACTCAATGCAGATTATGATCTCAGATCAATTAATTCTAACTGAATAGGTCCTTTGTCAATTTGAAGTAGAAGTTGGAAACATCTCCCAGAAAATTTTTGTCCCTCTAACTTGAATGAATTATTTCATTTATTTATCATTATTGAACTCTCTCAAAGTTTTTGCTCAGATTACTGAAGAAATTAATCATAACATGGTTAACCTTCTTTGATGAAGCATAAAGAATTATATGCACTTTTGGAAACTGAAGTAATTTTCCTGATGTCAAGTCCAAAGAAAAATTTAAAGTTTATCTTGAAATTTATTTCACTTTTCAACCAGATCAATTATACTTTTGTCTTTTTCTTTAAGTTGGCTATTCACCACATTAATGTGACAAAATTCACTCAATAATAAACCAATTTACAGATAAAATCTTCATAATGCAGCAAGTTTTTGGATACTGGAGCTCCTTTTTTTTTATAACGTTGAGGATCCTAGAAACATGATTAACTCACTTTTGAGTCCATTAAACCTTTCCAGCACTTTAACCATACTTAACCAACTTATAAAATTATTAATCAGAAATCTTGGTACTCTGCAGACATGTCTGCTAATCGTTTTCGGAACAACTCATGCTAAAGGCTGGACTTTGATCTAATACAGATAGCAATTTTCACAATAGTATCCATCACATACTCTAAGTAACTCAAAACACTTTGGTGAATAATTCATGGAGGGATCACCACCCATTACAAGGAGACAAATTTTCTGCGGATTTAGTTTGTTTTCAGCAAAAAAGTTTTAAATTCTTCTGAACATTGCTTGTCTAGTAGTATTTAATTGAAGAGGAAGTAGCCGTTGAAATAACGCAGAGATATGCTCAACTAAACAAAACCCGTGGTATCTGTCACTAATATATTGCTATTAATATTATATATGCATGTTTCATGTTTGTGCGGATTATTAAATGTTTGTGATCTGAGAATTTTGATTATACAAGCTATGGTTGGGTCTGACATTGGGACTTGTTCAACAGAAGAGATCACACTTGATTTATTGTTTTATTAGGTAATAACTTAACTTAATACTGCTATCATACAATCTTTTATCATTTCAGAATTGGTAAAGGGCTTTTTCTCTTTATTTAATAGCCAGGCAACTTGCAAGGATGCGGCAGTATTGGGACAAGATTCACATGAGAAGCTTTCCCTTGTTACAACAAGGTCCACATGAGAATGCTATTTCCTTTTCAATAAGATATTGTCAGTGATTCATCTTTTGAGATATGCAACACTGAATCGCTCATATACGATTTTTCAAAAGATGAATATTTATTTTCATAATCCTTTCTGAATTTTGTACTCCTTGATTGCAAACCACACTTGTTACTCAAAAGACACATCATTTTATAGTTAGGAGTGTTTGGCAATATAAATACATACTTATTAGTTTCTCATCATTAAAACAACGATTTTCTTCATCAAGCTCCTTTTTCTTACTTCTCAAAGTTGAAATTGTTGTTCTAGAGAGAGAATGAACAAACTTACAATGTAAGTTATAATGCTTACAAGCAAAGCACTCTGGTATTACTATAAAGAAAGCACAAACAATAATACAGGCAAATATAAACTGGTGAGATGTCTGCTGTATACAGAGGAGAAGCGGTTTGAGTAATCCCCGGCCACTAGCATTGTTCAAGATCAACCACAAAAATATGTTATATGACTCTTATCCAATGATGGCTGGACTTTTAATCTGCGAGCCAATCTGTGGAGCTTGGTGGGCTGAATGTGGCTTGTGGACGGCTAATTGAATAGCACTGACCTAGAGTTCCAGTTAACAAAATATTTTTAGTAAAATCATTTGTATTTGTTAAAAATACTATGTGTGTATCTGATAACTTATATTAGATGATATTTCATTTTCATTGTAATATCAATTTCATATACAATTTATTTTAGGAGTTGTTTATAATTTTTCTACCTAATTTTGTTTTGCTTGGATCTTGCACTGATGCTGTTGTTATTATTGTTGGGAATCAATTTGTTTTAAGCCCTGTATTTTATGGTCAATTTTTGGCGTTTGCTTATAAGTAGGACCGTGAAGTCAGTACTCTAAAGCTTCAACTCCTCTATTGTTCTACTGTCCGACTCAGACTCCTTCAAAAAGGGCTTAAGTATATTAATTAGTAATAACAAATTATCAAATTAAAATGATATATTTATTAAACATTGTTATAATATAAATTTTTATTTTGAGGCCAAAGCTGGAGTCTGTACATTTTTACCAGCTTTAATTCCACCTAAAATTGCTTCAGACTCCACAGCCCTGCTAAAATTACATGTCATCATCATAAAACACAAAAGCATATATAAACTAATATTGTTTATTCTAAAGTATTGGAGAGTTTAAATGTCTTTTTAATTGCATATGTTCAAATTTATGCCATTTATTTGTAATAAGGAATTTGTTTCTCTTCACATCAATTTTAAAATACAATTAGATGTATAGTGAGAAACAGAATGTTCATTGTGTACTTAAATTATACACAACTAAAACAAAATGTGTGTCATTGTTTGAATTGTGAAATTAATTATTATTATCATTATTAATAGGGCCTATTTAACTTAATAATAACTCTAAATTAAATTTTAAAAGCTTTTTTTGAATAGGCATTATTACCAGTACTCAAATATGGAAAATAATTAGATCAACTATAAACAACAATAGGTAGTTTCATATTAATAAACTTTCAAATTTTGAAGATTTTGTTCTTTACGTTGAGTTTGTGATTTGTGCACTTTTATGAAATAAATAAATTGGCAATAAAATGAATTAGTGCCTAATGGCTTGGAAATGTATAATAAGACATTGTATAAACACTGTACAGTAATGTAAAGTGATAATAAAGGAAGTAAACCTAAAAGGATAGTTTGGTTAGGCCTAGATAGAAATAAACATACTTTTTTCTTTATTTCTTCCTACACTTTTTCACACTACCAACTTCACATTTACACATTGTTTTAATTTTCAGCAATATAGCTATCTTGACCTAACATAACTATCCTTTCAGGTTGGCCTCTTTCACTATCACTTGCTTTACATTAAATAAATTGTCAAGTTAGACTTCTGATTTTTTTTTTAATTCTTTTGTGAATTTATATTTTTAATTTGCATTTATAACATAATAATCAGTTTCCTTTGTACAATAGATTTGTTCAAATTAAATTCTAGCAAAAACAAAATCAAATAAAAACCAAGTGGGCCAATTAATAGTCTTGTATATTACTATTAGTTTAACAAACCTCTATTCACAATTTTCTTTTGATTACTAGATATTAAAATTTGGGCCTAATTGTAATGGATTTTAAATCATCAACAAATGCCTAACAGTGTTAAAACCTAACCAAGTGTGAAATATTTGTACTTTCTTAGCATTTAAATTGTGTGTTGATTTTAAAAATTAGCATTCTGGCATTGAGGTTGACTCCTGTCCAAAATGAAATGTTCTATTTGGCAATTTTTAATCGACTGATTAGTAGCTAATGATAATCTTTCTTAGTTTTTTAACTTTTGGAAATTTTACTGAAGCCAAATTCTTTGTTAGAATATATAAATTCGCTGTTTTGATTTATATTTCAATATATTTTATGCATAGTTTCATTTATAAAGTTTCTTCTTCTTAGGGCCGATTTTATGACTACCAGAAATATATTTCTATTGGGAGTTTAAAGTTATTGACCACTTTAATATTTTAAGCATATTATGAACTGACTATCTCCCAGATAGCTATCATTAGCATAAATATATATTTTCATGTGGACCAAGCAAGGTTGGTACCAATGTAAAGAGAATAGAAAGGTAGTTCCACTTGGAGGAATTTGATTATGTCAATTATGTCACCTAGTACACACCAGTTATATTTTAATACAAAAACAACCACACATACAATCCAAAATTTTCACTTTCAAATTGAATTGAAATCTTGGCCAATTGACTCTCATGCCTACAAAAAAAATGGGTTTTATCTGAATTAAATCTTTTTACTCTTTCCCCCCCCCCAAATCAAAACTTCTGCTTATAAAAAAATAAGACTGAATATTTTATATTAAAAACAAGTTTAAATCATATCATTTTATCTAGGTCTATGGTGTTTTAAATAAAATTTGTGATGACTATTCTACGCTGCAAAGTTTTTGAATCCAATCTTATCCAATAATAAAATATTTAAAAAAAAATTTAATTATATTTTATAAACATGTATATTTCAACTTCCAGATATTAGTTATCGGGTACTTAAATGATGGATGGATACTTTTTTCTGGCTGATCAACTCTCTTACAGACATAAGACAGTCTTAACTAATTAGCCAGATAAAAATTAATATTCATCCAGTAGTCATAAGATCAACCCGAAGGTTGGTTTGATGTGATTTATATCCATCCGTGCCATGCACTCATTCCTTCGGCTGTTTAGTGGTTCCTTGTTGCCTTCCACATTTAATTTCTATGAGCGAGTACGTAAGAGTCTACCAATTTTGCTGGTAAAGGTATTTTCCCATACCTTCTAGGGTTCTTATACACCCCACAATCGACATGGGACCAACGGCTTTACTTCTCTTCCCAAAGAAGCTGTGCTACGGATTTTTATCGTCCTCCAATTAGTAAACCTTTGTGAGTGATACCCAAGCTTAAGTTTGTTTGTAAGACATGTGCTGATAGAATATGCATTTAGAAAATGAAAGTTTGTATTGTCACTTCCCCTTCACTCTAATATGTAGAGGAGGTAACGATAACTATTACAAAGTAAATGTATAACAAACTAAAGACTTGAGACATAAGAGTAAGAGAAATAAATAGGTAACAATAATATATTTATTATAAAAAAACATAAAAAGATGATATAGGGCTACAATTGATAACAGGAAAACAGTAATAAATGTCTGTTAAATTAATTAAGGAAAACGTGTAACTCTTAGAAGTATAAAGGAAAACATTAAGTTTTAAACTGACAAATATGATAGGATTTAACAACTCCAAAAATATAGTAACTTCTCGTAACATGGGAGAATACATGTCCAAGACGACACGGAACAGTCAAATGGAAGTTAAGTTGATAGAGAATATTGGATTCCAAAACAGCAGGGCTAGCGCCAGACTACCACCAGAATGGTCCAAACAGAAAACATGGTGAATTAATTACTAATATAAATATAACTGAAATGCTATAGTTTTAGAGTTACTAAGCTAAATGTCGGCCAAGCTAACTAGCTTGATATGAAATTAAGAAAGGCCCCATAGACACACTAAATAATAAATAGTAACAGGACGGTCTGTCAATTACATTAGCAGATGGCTAACAATCTGGCTGGTGTCAACACAAAATTGTACTATGGCCGGTCCTTTCCCAGTGGGTACTACCAGAGCACTCAATAGTACATTTATACCACTACCCACTCCCTGGGTTATACATCAAATCTAGTACACACTAACTTTAAACACTTGGACTAATGAGGTACCAACAAGGAGCAAATGAAAATACTATCTGTGCGGGCCACTATACAACACTAGCCATGTTCTGCACTTTGTGCACCCAAAATAGTAATACAGAAAAAGGGGTGCCAACAAGAATGCTGTGAGATACTGACGTAACTAGGTCCTCAAATAAAGGCGTTAGACAACCTGCTTGTAGCTGTACAAAAATTCAAACAAGTGAGCATGACGTCCATGGTGTCAAGGGATATTGTGAAGTCATAAGGACTTAAAACGGATTAATGAACTTAATGGAGAAGAGGAACCTTAAAGCAAGGTCCTTATTATATATAGAGCTCAAAGCCCCAGTATTTAAGCTATGTCATATGCAGATATGGAAAATATATAGTCAAGACTATTTGACTAAAGAAATTAAGTCAGATTGACACAAAACCAAATTTAGTCATTCTGACTAAAATAACGAGTCTGAAGGACTTACTTCGACTAACAGAAACATAATAAGTCTCCCGTCTGAAGGACTTAGAAAATATTTTAGCCGCTTCGACTAACTAAACTAAGTTAGAAGCACACAGAGACAAAACTTAGTCACTCTTATGACTTAGAATACATTATAGCTGCTTCGACTAACAGAAACAAAATTAGTCTCCTTGATGACTACAAGTCTGAAGGACTTGGATATTTGTCGAATACTTGGTACGTCAGACGAGATTGTCGAGGCGGTGAGACCTACGACCCAAACATCAAGACCACCAGTTTCTCCTTCAGGTGCTGGAGCAGAGATTCCTCCTTCGAGGATATAATATGATGAACTACAGTCCAATGAGCTTAGGGGTCACCCGTTATATACTTTTTTTTCTGACTCTAAACAGGACCAAATATGGGCATGTAATGAGAGAAAAGGGGGAAAAGTGGAGAAAGAGTTGCCGAGGAAGTCCGCTAGGGCAGCAGTGCTCTTAGCTCGAGTTATGGAACCAACAACAGTCTGTTCCTTTGTCAACATCGAGTGTCAAGGGTTCAGACGTCTGTTAAAACTGCCACGCCCTCGCCTCCTCCATACTTGCAGAATAATTTGTCGAAACATTGTGTTTGTATCCGGGAACATCCGCTTAAAGTAAGTAGAACACAAATGATATTATTGCAGAATATATCAGTTTTAATTCTCTTCTTTGGATTCCTTATTTCAGTAGTATTCTGTACAGATTACGTTTGTAGATATCATTTTACTTGAGTGACTAGCTACAAGTTAAATGCTAAAATATTCAGGGCTTGTTTGGAAATTTGTTTGAATGGAAGTAGGCGTCGTGGTCCTACAGTATGATTCTGTTGGAAAGTAAGTTCAATAATCGTAGTTTTTACCATCAAAAGTGATAACATCTCACTATATTATTACTGTTATTTTATAGATATTGAAATTATATACCAAAAGTGACAGCTATAAATCACATGACTTCATGTTTGAATATGTGAAAGTACTGTAGCTCTAGTAAATTTCCTAGCTTTCAGATAAAGATCTTCCTATGAAAATTGGATTATACCTGCAGTGGCTCGTGGTAAAATCCTTCTACAAGAGATAACAAGGTATTAGTATATTTTAAACATTAGATCCCTACTGAGGAAATTTAAAGTGTTCTTAGAATATAATTTTAACTGGGTTTGAAGGTGCAATACATTTTATAAGACTCAAATAAATAACTTAAGAGGCCATTCCTACAGGCAAGCTTTGGCATTGAGGAGGAATGCAAATAAATATTAAGGTGGTAGTTTAGAGAACACGAGTTGAGGGTAGAATTTTTGCAGTTTTTATATCAAAGCATTTATTTGGCCAAAACAAATAAAAGATTGTTCTGATAGAAACATAGAGCTTAATTATATTTTTTTCACATGGTAATATCAACAGTTGTTGAATATGTTATGAGCATAGCGGCATTAGACAAAAAACTTTTTAAATTGAGAGAAAAAGTTCATTAAATTCCAGGACACCCTTAACAGATATTCAAGATCTATTGAGATTGCCGTGTGAAGAGGATTAATCTGTTTATCTTTCTACTGGAGAATTATTTGATTTACTTTGACCAAAAAAAGTTTTGATATAAAAACTCTGAAAATACTTTCATTAACTCTTCTACCATACTCTCACAACTTAATAATACTATCTATTATGTGAGGCGGAAGGGAGAGCTATCAAAAATTCCTCCCCCACACTTCGGCAAGGCTCTCTACCAAACAAAATCTCCAACTGTTAAAAACACTGGAACAGGCCACCTTTCCACACAAGAATGTGTTTTACTGGAGTTGGCAACCTTTTTGGGGCTCCAATTGACTTACATTTATCAAGGTTCTAGCGATCACCCTTCATTTCTCAACTCTACTTTTAATTCCGTTTTATTCCCCATCTTGTATTTATTCCTTAAATTCACTATTTCCTCCAATACTTATGTCCCTACTTTTATAGAAAATACATAAAATGTACACTCACTTTAACCTGAAAAGTAGCAGTCCTACCTTGGATGATTACACTATGGCCCTATCTTATAACCTGTGAGCTTGCCTTTTCATAACAATGTAATTTTCCTACACGATCAACTGAAAATTAGTGCCAGATCAGCCTGTCGATCACGATCGACTTGTTACCATTCACAAGTTGATTCAGTAGATGCCAGTAGTGCTCCAAAACATTAACAATGAGGTGACCCACTTCAATGATCACATAGGCTGAAGCACGGGTCAGCAACCTCTTTTGATATCGCGGGCCAATTAGGTTTAAAAAAATATTGAGGAAAATAAAATTCAATTTGATATATTTTCTCATATAGTAATAAGTTATTAGTTTATTTTTATGGAAACAATTATTTCTAGCTAAATCTTTTTTGTACTATATGTAAAATCAGTCAACCTGTGCGCCGCAGGTTGCTCACCGCTGGTCAAAGGCATCACTCTTCCAATAGACCGGACAAGATCGCGGTTTGAATCTTGGTCATGTGTATTGAGGAGGATTTTTCCTAAATGATTTCCACTCTCAGTCCATGCAAATTTGTGTGCACCTCCTCTAAACTCAACCTTCCTCATCCCTAACACATTAGCGTGATTAGCTAATGTGTCCAACCCGAATATGTAGTAAGACGCGATGATAAAATAAATAACACTATGGAGGGGTTCATATATTGTAGTGGAACTCTTCCTGCTGTACGTTTATTTCTCTTGTAGGCCTATTAGATACACTTTCAAAGCTCTATAATGGTTATTATACAGGATGTTTCAGTGAAAGCGTGCATAAACAGTACATAGGGGATGCTTTACCGAACATTTTGAGATAGAGAACGCGTGGTCTGCGAAGCCAGCTAAGTGAGATATGAGCCTGAACATGTGGGAGAGAGCCTGAAGGTTATTTTTTATAGGGATATCTCAAATCACTTGTGTATGGGACCCCAGTGGACACAGACTTGGAATTGGTTGCCAGGATTGTCGTCGCCTGTGATATCCACAACACGCATGGGATATTTTAACTGGTGCGGCAGAATCTCGTACGCTTGATGTCAATATTAAATTGGGGCTGGTGGCCGTCATTTTGAACAACTGTTGTGAGGTATGAAATGTTAGGTTTCCTCCGGTTTGTCAATGATTTGGTAAACTGTACAGTACTAACTGTATGTAATGTTACAACTAAATGTAAATAAACTGGACATCAGTAACAGTGTTAGACATGTTTAGGCCCATATCCCTCTTAGCTGACTTCGCAGACCTCACATTCCCCAACTCAAAATGTTCGGTAGAGCATCCCTTATGTCCTGTTAAAGTTGTGCATGTTCACTGAAACAACCTGTATATAAGTTTTAAGATAATGTGTTACAATTATTCGTGGTAGGCACATGCTTTTCCCGTCCTAACGCTTGGTGCTGCTCTTCTCTTCGTAGCGAGTGCCCGTTGTACCAATCAACGTCCTTGAGAGAGAGTCATGTTGTTCTAATTAGACTACGGAAGCTTTTGATGCGTCCACCCACAGCCGTGAATTGGTCTCTTTGTGACCGTCATGACAATCGGCATAGTGACGGTCTCTCCCTCCCCCGCCCCTCGCTGTTGCCGGCATAGATCGCGCAGTCCGACACATCCGCTTCAGTTTTACAACTTTTTTTTTATCACAACGTTTTACAATCGTTCGGGTTATACTCACATTTACTAATTACTTAGGCTAATATTTTAGGAATGAGGAAGGTTGAATTAAGAGTAAGCGTACCTACATTTGAGCGGAGGTGGAGTGGAAAATCATTTTAGGAAAAAACCCTCCCCGCGCACCCGGCCAGGATTCGAGTCTTGATATCCCCGTCATCATCACTCTAGTACAGTAGTCTTAAAACTTTTTATGTCCAAGGGCCAAAGTTTTCCTCTCTTGTTGGCTCGCGGGCCGCAATACTGTGCTGACAATAAGCTTAGTACGCACTTTTTGGAAACATTGTTGGCCAACTGTTCCACAACTGTTGACCAACATTAAACAATAATTGTTTCGCGTCCAGACTACAATGATGAAACATTTGTTTCCCGTACAGAGTTTAGTTGAGTGAAAAATGTCTGCTAAGGATGTTTGTGCTTTATACAAGTAGCCCCGTGGCTTCTTTGGTGCTGACCGACAGCTCACAGTTGACTTCTGACAGTCAACATTTAGGTATGTACTTAAATGTTGACTGTAAGAAATGACAGCTGCTAAACACATGGTTTTACAGTGCATATGGTTCGGCGTAGGGATACATAATTTGGCCTGGTAACTTTTCAAAGCTGTCAGTCAGCACCAAAGAAGTCATAGGGTTACTGTACGTAGTTTTGAGCTGTTCAGGAAAACAGAAGAATAAAACTGTGGTTGATTCGTATAAAGTGCTTAGATCAGCAATATCACCTACTAGTCCACGTTGCTTGCTGTCGGAAATGTTGGCCAACATTATTTCTTGTAACCCATTTGAAATAGAGCACGGGAAACATGTTTTTTCCTCTGGGAAACATAAAAAAATGTTGCCCAACAGTTGGGGAAATGTTTCCTAGTGCGAACTAAGATATATACTCACACTAGTAATTAGGCCCGTCTCCGACGGGTGAAGTTTCGGATTTCTCGTGAGGTATGTTTTCCCTTATTGTCCCCCCCACCCTTTTTTTTAGATTTTTCCTAACAGAAGATAGCGTTATTTGTTTTATATACTAAAGTTGTAATTTGCCGTTTAATAGTACATTTATATAAAAACGTAATACTTTTATTCACGTAGCCAGCAACATATCGTTTATAAAATAACGTAAAATACGTATTTATTTTATTAGTTGACTAGATAGCTGTTTCCCGCGGCTTTGCTCGCGTGGAAGTTGATTATATACAAATACGAAAATATACATATGTATTAACAGATTAATTTAAAATATTACGTTACGTTGATGACCATAACTTGACCTCAGATCAAAAATAATGCAAGTCCGATACAAACTTTCATCCCCTTTTTCATCCCTTATTAAATAAAATTTCCAAAATTCCTGAAACACGTATTTATTTGTTTTACGTCAATAACCGAAATACAAAATTTTGTTTATGTAACTTTCAAAATGACGACTTTCATACATATTATCATACATATTATCATCCCCTATTTTGACCCCTTTGGGGTGGAATTTTCTAAAATCCTTTCTTAGTGGGTGCCTACATAACAAAATGAATATACAGTCCGAATTTCATGCTTGTAGCCTTGATAGTTTGCGCTCGGCGATGATGAATCAGTCAGTCAGTCAGTCAGTCAGGAAATGTTATTTTATAAGTATAGATTATATTTGTCACTTTTTCCCTTGAAATAATTTTATATTGTTTATGAGCTAGCGGGCTGCAAAAAATGTTGGTTGACTTACTCAAGGAATCTCACTCCCTGATAAACATTTCTTAGCATTTACTAGACAATTCTCAAGAAACTTAAATTTTGTAACCTCCTCGGATAATACGGAACATAGTATGATCGGATCCCGGGTAATCGAGACTCTGTATAATGCATTGAGATTGATTTTAATTGACATAACTAATACAAAGGCCCGCTTTGGTAGTTTATAGATACAGGCAGACAATGACGTATTATTATTAGCACCGCGTCTTACTACCCGTTCGGGTTATACGCACTTACGCTAATGTGTAATGGTAGGGTGATTGTGAGATGAAATGAAGGACCTACAGTTTAACGTGGAATCCGAACCACGATGGCGGCCTGGCATTCCCCACATTCAGACAATGACGTAGTATCGGCTCGTATAACTCCGCTCCGGCTCGGGAAATATTCATGATTTGAGTTTTCCCCCCAGTATTCATACAAAATAATGTAGAAACAAGCCGATTCAACTAGAATGGCTTTCTAAGCGGGTTGGTGTTGCTAGAATAGCTCCATGGCTTCTTTGGTGCTGACTGACAACTCACAGCTGACGGATTTGCAAAGTTACCAGACCAAATTTTGTATCCCTACGCCGAACCATATGATCTGCAAAAACATGTATTTAGCAGCTGTCACTTCTGACAGTAAAAATGTAGGTATATACCTAAATGTTGACTGTCAGAAGTCAGCTGTGAGCTGTCAGTCAGCACCAAAGAAGCCATGGGGCTACTGTAGTTTTATATCATCACGGCACACATTCAATTATCAGTTTTGTATTAGTTACACAACAGTTTGTTCCGCAAATATGCTAACATCCCTCGAGTAAAATAAGTGAGTATTGTCCTACAGGGATCAAAACGTCTTGTGTAGTCAAAAAAGTTAACCAGGGAGATAAGTCACTTGTTTAATAATAATTCAAGAATGTAAGCCAAGGTGTAAGTACGAGCGGAATTCATACTTATTACAGGATTTTAGGCAGCGTCACTGCGCATGCTCCACACAGCTAAAGAGGTAAATAAACTCATCTCGGCGAAGTTGACGGGAAGTTGTAGTCATTAGGAACGAGAGCAACGTTTAAAAATGTACAGGATCAGCCATAAAAAAAAAAGTGGTCATCCTACATTTAGATTTTAAACTCAAATCCGGCCACTTTTGTTGACTGAGACTGTACTTCGGAACAGCTCTTGAGTGAAATTGTGTTGTACAGGTTGGTCCACCCCGGACGAAACACCTGTATTATGGTTGGTGTTGCTTTGTTTTTTTTTTAACTTTATTGGAACGTAAAGTGTAAGGTTCAGATTCGTAACGGTCCTAACAAATTAGGTTGTTGAGGTGTTCTTCAATTCTTATCTTAAAATACGTTTTAGTTGTGTTCAGTTCCGAATGAATCACCCTGCACAATAAAATGTAATGAGATAAACGGTCGATGATAGTGTGATATGCACCTGGTATTAAACATGAGATGTGTTATATGTGTTGTAGTATTTCTTGGTAAGACATTTCACGTTCCCTTTCTAAACCCACTCAAAACATCTATATAATTATGTATAGTATGATTTTAGTAGGAAGAACAGTAGAAGCTAGTAACTTAAGTTACTAAAATATTTTAATGTATTCATACATCAAGTATTATTATATGTAGCTGTCATTTTTGATAGATATTATCAATACATATAGAATAACAAATAATTTGATAAAATGCTATCGATGTTGGCAGCAAATAAATGTGTATGGATTTTGTCTACTGTTCTTTCAACCAAAATCCAGTTATACTTCACTTCACCTTCAGTCTCGTTCAACCTCGTTCTCGAATACGGGCGAAAGCAGATATGAAATCAACGCACCTTATACCGGTACTACGCTTCACCTTCTGTTTCGTTCAACCTCGTTCTCGAATACGGGCGAAAGCAGATATGAAATCAACGCACCTTATACCGGTATTACGCTTCACCTTCTGTTTCGTTCAACCTCGTTCTCGAATACGGGCGAAAGCAGATATGAAATCAACGCACCTTATACCGGTATTACGCTTCACCTTCTGTTTCGTTCAACCTCGTTCTCGAATACGGGCGAAAGCAGATATGAAATCAACGCACCTTATACTGGTACTACGCTTCACCTTCTGTTTCGTTCAACCTCGTTCTCGAATACGGGCGAAAGCAGATATGAAATCAACGCACCTTATACTGGTACTACGCTTCACCTTCTGTTTCGTTCAACCTCGTTCTCGAAAACGGGCGAAAGCAGATATGAAATCAATGCACCTTATACTGGTACTACGCTTCACCTTCTGTTTCGTTCAACCTCGTTCTCGAATACGGGATAAAGCAGATATGAAATCAACGCACCTTATACCGGTATTACGCTTCACCTTCTGTTTCGTTCAACCTCGTTCTCGAATACGGGATAAAGCAGATATGAAATCAACGCACCTTATACCGGTATTACGCTTCACCCTCTGTTTCGTTCAACCTCGTTCTCGAATACGGGCTAAAGCAGATATGAAATCAACGCACCTTAGGGTAAGCGCACAGTGCAAGCCGGCAGTCAGATTCCGATTTCCGATAACAATCGGCGCCGACAGTCTGAGGACTGGGGGTCTCGTAGTAGAGACGGAAAACCGCTTCCGAAACTCCACCCGCTCTCATAGTCATGGAGCTGTCTTGTGAAGAAGCTATGGGCTTACTAATTGCTACAGAAAATGTTAGCTTAAAATTAAAGCCAAAGAAACGCGGGACTCATGAAATTAACCAATTAAGAGAATCATATGGTGAATATCATCATCTTTTCCCTCAATTAAAAGTAGATGGCGAAAGTTTTATGAATATTTCAGGATGAAGATTGAAACATTCTACTATATTTTGGAGAAAATCAAACATAGATTGATTTTAAACTGGTGTAACTTTCATAAGCAAAAGATTCTTCCAGAAGAACGGCTTGTAGTGACTTTAAGGTAAGATTATTTTTGTTTAAAGCTTATTTTATTGCTTTTAAAATAACAATGTTGTCAACTTTAATTCAAAATAACACTTATTTGGAACTAACCCATTCATAGTCAAGTAATATACATTGTAAATTCTATAATTGTATTTAATTTGATTGTATAAATAAATTAGCTAATTTATATAAAAGGTTACATGCCTAGTAAAAGTAATTATTTTCCTTTTTTAAGTCAAAATTAATGTAAAATTCACCATATCATAGACAAATTTTGTTGAAAAAATGTTATTAAATCTAAAATCATTACAGTTAAACTCTAAGGTATAATTATTATTAATTAAATAACAGAAATAAAAATATTATTTTTATTAGCTTGATATAAAATTACAGAAAAACTAGAAATACATTTTTTGATACAAATAACAAAACAATTTTTTTCTTTTTATTGGTATTGTGGAAACATTATTAGGTGTTGGGATAATTATTTGGAGGAATATAATCATAAAAAAACTCGTGGAGACGTGACAGTTTGGCCAGGTGTTGGATTGGTAGGTGAAGAAAATGTGTAGCCAGGTTGAGGGGAGAGTGATGGTGATGGGTGGGTCATTTGGGAGAAGGATGGTGATAATAGCGAGTTTTGGTTGGTGTAGCAAGGTTGAGGTGAGAGTGATGGTGAGGGCTGCGTGTTTTGAGACAGGGATGGTGATGACGGCGTATGTTGAGAGATTGAGGGCGATGACAGTGTATGAGTACGTTGAAGGAGCAATGTCGATGACAGTGTGGGCTGGTTTAATGAAGGGTCTGCATGGTATGCAAATTCTTCTACGACCTCCTGAATCCTGCTCCGGAATCGTAGTTTCCTACTCTCCGGTATTTTGCTAACGTACGGTAGCAGGCTCCTAAAAAAAAACATATCATCGTTTTCTGGCTGCCTATTCCTCAAAGTGGCTTCCAAAAACTTAATTTTCCTTTCTTCCATATCAATAATGGTATCTTTATACTTGGAATGCCCTATGTTCCACCGTTTCTTTTCTCTTAAAATTATTTCATTCACACCCTCTTCAGAATTTTCATTTGCACCTTGTGATGTTTCTACGGGCTCTTCTTGTATCAGACTCTCCTTGATTTCCTCATCAATACTTTCAGTGAGGAGAGAACTTCCTTGCTGTATTTCAAGGGGTGGAGATTTTGTCTGGGTGGGGTTTAAATTACCGGTTGATTCTCGTGGCTTTACAACATCCCTCAAAAATAAGAGGGACTTGTAATGAGGCCACTTTGGCTCACACACCTCGTCTCCAGGATCACCTGAGCGTGTTGGTTTAATTTTTCCCATTTCTACAGAGAATTGGTCCCTCAAGTATTTCCACTTCTTGCGGAGCACAGTTTCTGAAATCGAAAGAGAAATCCCTCATCTTATTATCTATCTTAACCCAAATGTTAGAATACTATCTTAATCTTAAGCATTCCTTTTAAATATATTTATATATATAACACATACACACACACACACACACACAAGGAATGTGAATTTCTTTTATGGAGGAAATAGATTTTTTGAGGATATAGATACATTCCTTTATAAATATATAAGGAATGTATCTATATCCTCAAAAAATGTATATCCTCAAAAAAGAAATTTACATACCTTATATATATTAATTTAAGACATTAATTTGTTGTTTTTAAAATCTTGTATTCTTTTGTTCCAGGTACCTCTCTACTGGGATGTCATTCCGGGCTTTGTCATTCAGCTTTCGTATGGGAGATAACACTGTCGGAAAGATTGTCAAACATACAGTTAATATTATTTGGGAAGAGCTACAGCCCTTGCACATGCCTCCGCCTACTATAGAATCGCTGAAAAACAACGCAGCAGACTTTGAAACATTTTGGAACTTTCCTCACGTTGTTGGCTGTTTAGACGGCAAACACATTCGTATAATTTGTCCAAGTGATTCTGGCTCAATGTTTTTGAATTATAAAAAGTTTTTTTCAGTCGTTCTTCAAGGGCTGGTGGATGCGAACTATAAGTTCGTTACTGTAGACATTGGGGGCTATGGAAAGCAAAGTGATGGGGGGCACGTTTTTAGCTTCAGACTTGTTTAAATTCATTAATGGAAATAAACTAATTTTCCCCGAACCTGACTTCCTACCTCGAAGCAATGTGAAAGCTCTACGTTATTTTAGCAGATGAGGCATACCCTTTGCTTCCTTACCTGATGAAACCGTACAAAAGTGAAGGTTTAACAATCAGGGGGCGCAATTTTAACAAGCGCTTATCTAGAGCAAGAAAAACCGTGGAATGTGCTTTTGGAATTTTATATTCTAAATGGCGTATTCTCTCGAAAGCCATTGAGACAAAGGTTGAACTAGCTGATAAGATTGTGAAATGTGTTTGTGTTTTGCATAATACTATAATAGAAAATGAGGGCTTTGAAAGACATTTAACTGATGTTACTGTTCACGGCGAATCTGTAACTTGGCAAATTCCAGGAAGACATCCCACCCAGGCCAAAGAAGTGAGAGATATTTTTTCTCTCTACATGGAGAAATATCCCTTGACCTATGATTGAAAAGCAGAACTCTTATTTCTGTTGTGATCTATTTTTATTCACTTACTATTGTTTTTTGTTAAAACAACTTTGTGTGTAATTGTATGGCTTTTAGATTTGACTATTTATTACTGCTGTATTTATTACTGCTGTATTTATAAATATTAGTAATAATAGAAAGGAAATAATAGTTTTGAATGTTCAGTACTAATAAATAATACTAGTATTACTTATATAATTTTTTAAAGTCCTTTATACAATATTACAGATGGAGAGATGTAAATATGTAAAAAAAAAAATCAAATCATAATGATCATAAAAAAATATATAAGTAAAACAAAAGTACTGGTTTTCAACATACAAAATCTTAGTAAATAAAATCAAAACTGCATTGATAAAATTAAAAAGAGAACTGAAGAAGTGACCTTAGATTTCAATTTTATGACATGGCCTAGGGTCGAAGAAAGCAGAAATAAAGTACTGCTCTTTAAAAATAAACTATAATTTAAATAAAATATATATTATAAATATAATAAAGTTTATAATTAAAAACAGATTTACCAATAAAAAGATGGAGAGAATTACAGAAAAGTAATTCCTCCTGTATTGAACTAATTAAAATATTTTAAACAATAAAAAAAGGATTTATTAGAATTATTATTGTTCTTTTGCTAAATGCTATTTTTCATTGTAAAATGGTTAGGTATGAATATCAAATAGTTGTTTCTACTTGCCTGGAACACCTATATCTTTTGAAATTTCTTGCCAGCATCCATCCACAACAACCCGGTTTGAGTGCAATTTTAAACGTTTGTCCCATATTTCTCGTTTAAGAAACACTTTATATATAAGAGTTTCTGTATCCATAGTCAAAATTGTTAACGAAAAACAATAAAAGAAAATTGAAAGAGAAAACTTAAACGAACCACAAGTTGACCACGTGTTTGCCAAGCCGATATCTGAAATAGGAATGAACAATTCATTCCGGTAAACCGTCTGACTCAGACAACCTGCTTACCTGCGCAGTTGCCTGTCTCCACTATGAGGACTCTTGCTACGAACAAAGAAACATTTCTCGCGCCGAATTGACTCCGGCAGGCGCTGGTTCTCGGAATCTGACTACCGGCTTGTACTGTGCGCTTACCCTTATACCGGTATTACGCTTCACCCTCTTTTCGTTCAACCTCGTTCTCGAATACGGGCTAAAGCAGATATGAAATCAACGCACCTTATACCGGTATTACGCTTCACCCTCTGTTTCGTTCAACCTCGTTCTCGAATACGGGCGAAAGCAGATATGAAATCAACGCACCTTATACCGGTACTACGCTTTACCTTCTGTTTCACTCTAGCTTCTGCTCCACGCCACCTTTTTGTTTCATTCAGATTCGTCCTTGCATACGGGCCTTATAAATACCAACATACGACTTACAAACTAATGTATGACTACAAACATATTCTCTGCATCTTAATATTTACTATTTGGATAATAGGAGGAACCTCTACCATCAGTATCACCAAGGATTGAACTAGGAGCTAAACTAAGCTTTTGGCAGATCACCACTGAGACGGGTTTGGATATAGTTGTATTATTATTATTGGTACTTTATACGTTCAAACAAAGGCTATTGGTGATTTAATAGTAAAAATAAGGGATGAGTACAGCAAATAAGAAGAAGTGTACCATCGTTTGGCAGACCCCTCCCCCAATGAACACGATCTGAATTTGAAATCGAGTCCTAGCTTACCCTCTAGATTATTTGGTAGTTTTTAGACTTTGTGTTGGAACTTAACACTAAAACAAAGTAACTTTGCATCTTGGACCGCAATATAGTAAAAAAAAAACTAAAATAAATATCTCGTCCTTCCCTTTCTCACATCTAAAGGTGATATCTTCGACCCCACTGGCATTCGAACCGATGGCTCTCAGTCAAATAAATTAGGGAAGGATTGTAGGGAACTTGAGTTAAGGGTAATGTTTTTGCAGTTTTTATATCAAAATACTTTTTTGTTTGTTTAAAGAAATCAAATAATTATCCAGTAGTACCAGAGTTTATTATTCACATTGTCATATCAACAGATCTTGAATATCTGTCAAGGGTGTCCTGGAATTTTGTCAAAAAAATTTCATTTTTCTCTTTATTAAAAAAGTTTTGACAAAATTCCAGGACACCCTTGACAGATATTCAAGATCTGTTGATAATAGCATTTGCAGAAAAATAAACTCTATGTTGCTACTGGAGAAATATTTGATTTATTTTGGCCAAAAAAAATGTAATGCTATAAAAAGTGTAAAAATACTTGCGCTCCCTTCGACCGCACCTTAAGGTGGATTTGGGTTATAAAGGGGAAGGATTGTGATCCCGGCTGACGGTGTTAATGTGCGCCCTAAATCTCTATATATATATCGACGTTGGTTCGAGTTACCAGAAAGGATATTTTCAATTAAGTGCCATTCCCCCGCTAGGTTTATTTGGGGGTCAGTGGCGGGCAGTTTGCCAGATAATGATGCCGTTCATTACTCGCAATTACTCGAATTATTGAAGGGATATGCATGCCAACTCTCTCGAATATTAAAATGAGCGGTTATGACGGTTGCTATAAATTATCTTTTGAATCATTCGATCCACAAGCGTACTGAAGGGATTGAGAGAAGTGAGGTCTGTTTGGGGCTTCTTATCCCCTTCCTAAAAGTATTATTACTATATTATTTTTGTTTTAATCTCCCTCTATGTCTAGAGTAGTAGATTATTTGAGTATTTTAGAGTTCATAGCAGCTAAAACTTCAAATATCTTTGATCAAAACTTTAAATTGCTTCAAGGGGTGTGGTGGGGTGCTAATGTTAAAAATATATTTTTGCCATATCTTGTTGGGCGACATTTTAGCTCGGACTGAAGTAGGTAAAACACCCCTTCTAAAAATGTTTGGATGTGACTCAGATTCATTTACTGAAGTTCAAGCTTTTTTTGTCAAATCTGAGAAGAACTACAATCCAATCTTTATTAAAATTAAAAAAGGTATTTTAGAAAATAACTTTTATTTTTGCCGTCAACATTTACATAATTTACTATATTATTAGTACTATTTTATATATATTTATAATACTTATTAAAAGTAAATACTTAAAATCACATTAATTAATGTATGACCAGGCTTACATGAAAGAAGGCTGTTAGTTAATACCAGGGGCGTATAAATAGGGTTGGGGGAAGGGGGATCTAGAATTTTATGAACCCTCTAGGAGGTCTAATTATTCATATACATACTTTTTAAATTGAATGTGGGGAATGCCAGGCCTCCACCGTGGTTCGGATTCCACGTTAAACTGTAGGTCCTCCATTTAGGCCCAGTTTCATAGTCAAATTTAGTACGCCTCAAGTGCGGCGCTACACTAAGTACATGACGACACCTACCTAAACCAGAATGGAATGGGCCAGTTTCCTATGCGAGAACGGCCCATTCCATTCTGGTTTAGGTAGGTGTCGTCATGTACTTAGTGTAGCGCCGCACTTGAGGCGTACTAAATTTGACTATGAAACTGGGCCTTAATCTCACAATCACCCTACCATTACACATTAGCGTAAGTGCGTATAACCCGAACGGGTAGTAAGACGCGGTGCTGCTAATAATAATAATAATAATAACATACTTTTTATTGGCTAAAGGTATAGTAGTATTTTCTATTGGCCCCTTCACCCGGACACCTAGAAAAATTAGCTCTCTACGCCCTTATATAAGGCCTTACCTAAGAAAATGTGTATGCACATTATAATATTATGATGTCCTTTTGTTTCAACTCAAATTAAAAATAAAAGACTAATCATTCAAAATGAAAACTTGGCCTGATTGTTGAACAGAGAGTATCAAAATTGAAACCATTTTTAATTAATCGTTTTGTTAAGTGATGGTGTTGAGAGGGGATTTGTTTACTCGTGAGTTTCAAACAAGATTGGGCAGTCACCACATGTCACTAAACTCAGACCGCCATGAACATAGCTTTTTATAAGATTTAACAAATAAATAACCCGTTCCGATGGTCACGTGCTTTATTGCTCTCGCAATAGACTAGACTGCCAATAACGGAAAGATCGGGGTTCGAATCTCGGTCGGGTGTACTGAGGGTAGTTCCCCCCCCCCCCCCAAACTGTTTTCCACTCTCCCTCCACCCACATGCGGGTACACTTCCTTTAAATTCAACCTTCCTAATCCCAAACACACATTAGTGAAATTAGTACATAGGCATGTAAACCTAATGAGTATTAAGACGCAGTGCAAATAAATAAAAATGTAAAATAACGGAAAAGCTCAACTATCATTATCTAAACAACTGTGGAAATTAACACAATTTGAAAGATGAAATTCTCGACACATAAATTCATTAAAATATATTTCCAACTTTTTGAACCGTCAGAAAGATTAGGTCCGTCCTTTCACTAGCCAACTTTATTTTCACCGCGTCTTAATAGCCGCTCGGCTTATACTCAAAGGCATAAATAAGGTATAATTAAGAAAAAATGTACCTACATTTGCGTCCAGGGACTGGTATAAAACAATTAAAAAATACACCCAAATGGGATCTGGACCCCGACCTCCCCATCACCATTAAACCAGACCAAATAGGTTTTACATTTTGTCCACGTACCTACCCCCCAGCATGGTTACTATTATTATTATTATTATTAGCACCGTGTCTTATTACCTGTTCGGGTTATACGCACTTACGCTAATGTGTAATGGTAGGGTGATTGTGAGATGAAATGAAGGACCTACAGTTTAACGTGGACTCCGAACCACGGTGGAGGCCTGGTATTCCCCACATTCACAAGATGTCTTGTCAGAGGTGAAGGAAGGGTTTGGTAATCAGATAAATCGGAACCGGGACCAAGGATTGAACCCCGGCCGCCAGCACAGAAGTCTGACACCTTACCCCTAAACCGCCAGGTCACCAGCATGATTACTACCCAACTAACATTAACATGTCGCTGTCCCAACATATGACTGCTATAAATCAACAAAATCAGGAATTTTGACATAGGGCCATTTAAAAATGTCCCAAATTTTACTCTTTTCAGTTATAATACTAGATTTGTATCTAAAAATATCCAAACTATAGTATAAAGTTTATTCTAGCATTTATAAGATAATTTGTGAAATATGAATGCCTAAATATAGGCCTATGTAGATAAATTAATCATATTTGATTAGGAAACTGACAATGCTTACGTTATTTCGTTCAGAAAAATACCATTCACATTCAAATGGTATTTTATTTAAACATATAATCGTAGGACCCGAACGGGTATTAAGACACGATGCTAAGTTTTTCTTAAACATATTATTTCCACGCTGCCTTCTCAATAATCTCAGATCAATCTTTTTTGAAATTTTGCAGTCTTGCACTAAGAGGAGCAATATTATATACAAGAAAATTCTCAAAAGCGTCAATCAATGTTAGTAATTAAATACATGTTATTATATTTTTATAAAGGTTTTTTCACATACACGCTTTGAACCAATTATTATTACTAGCACCGCGTCTTACTACCCGTTCGGGTTATACGCTTTAAGTACTAATTACGCTAATGGATTATGAATTGGGAAGGTTGAATTAGAGGAAGTGAACCCGCATTTGCGTGAAGGGAGAGTGGAAAGCCATTTAGGAAAAACCACCCCCAGTTCACCCGACCGAGATTCGAACCTCGATCTCCCGTCCTCAGCAGTCGAGCTCAACACGAATAGCGCGTTAACCAACTACGCTACTGAGGCGGGTCTTTGAACTAATTGATCATATATATATATATGTGTGTGTGTGTGTTTGTATGTATAAATTTCATCTCATTTGGAAGTAATTATTTCCACAGTATTTTTAAGTCACCCACCCATTGATAAAATTGTTACCTGTGTACAACACCTGCTGGTCGATCCTGGCTCACTGGGACAGCAGTAAGAAGTCTGGCAGTAGGCAGCTCCGTGAGGCCGGGTTCGACTCAGGAGTGAGTGCTCGGTTGTGTAACAAATATTTTGGTTCAGGAGAAGGGCGAAGCAAGGTCACTTACCAATACCAGTCCCTCTTCGATTGTGTGTGCTGGCGAAACACCCAGAGGATATCCCGAGACATTATTAATTTAATATTTTTTATTTCATAGTTTCACAATACTCTTAAAATACTAAGTGTGTATTAAGGTCTTAAAGTAAATACAAATAATACGATGGTCTGGTTGTTTTTATACAGAGTGTGTATCGACGTCTTAAAATAAATACAAATAATACGATGGTCAGAATGTTTTTATACTGAGTGTGTATCGACGTCTTAGAATAAACACAAATAATACGATGGTCTGGATGTTTCTATACTGAGTGTGTATTGACGTCTTAAAATAAATACATATAATACGATGGTCTGGATGTTTCTATATTGAATGTGTATTGACGTATACTCTCAATCCTAACAATAGAAACATGCTCCGGAAAACATGACGTCATCAAGAGACCTTCACAAAGTTGTTAGTTTAATGTGCATCAAAATCACATCTGCAGCGTTATGTAATGGGAGAGGTAATCATTCTAACAGATGTGTTGGCCTGACCTTTTGAGTTTAGCTCGTCAAACTTCACAAGTGTTCCCCATCAAATAATCTATACATTTGAAACGTGAAGTGACTCCTTTAGGCAATGATTCCCGAAGGAGTTATATCCAAACAATTTTCAACAAAAAAAATCTTACTTTTTAAATGAAAGCTTATACACAAAGAATAAGCCAAAAAATGCCAATACTTGGATAAGCTGCAAGTTCAGAAAACGTCATTTTATTTCAACTGCAATACGAAATCTTGAATTTGATCAAACACATTATTTAATGAAAGCAATCTATATATAAAACTCAGGGCTGTCCTTAAGGGTGTTCAAACGATGAGGCCACACAAGGCCACTTTATTTGGAGAGAGAAGGGGGTTTTCACACTTACTTAGTTGACGGAGAGGGAGGGTTGGGGGGGTTGATGGTGAGGGACAGTTTTACTTGCGAGTTGCGCACTCGTATAGTGGGCTCTCTGTTTTATTGTTCCGGTTCTACGGTTGTCCTTTATAATTTACTTATAATAAACACTAACACACGTTTGTGTTAGTATTACAATTTGCACACGTGGTTAATATGTTTATTATGCTACAATCAACATTTTACTTTGAGTATGGTGATAATGTAATTTAGTCGCGTGTAGTATTTAATGTTTGTAGTAGCCTAATGTCTCATGAACGTGACAAGTTTTGAAAATTAGTATATAGGTGCAAACTACTGTAATAACACTAAACAAAAAATATTTTAATTTTTTTGGTGGGGTTTAGAGCGGAGTGAGGCCTTTAGCTTGGGCCCCACAAACAAAGTTTTCCCAGGGCAGCTATAATATAACTTACCTATGTAAGTCAGTAAATAAATGTGTGATTACTATTTGGACAGGTCTTCCGATGTCATAAAAAAATGGTTGAGTTTTCTAAAAAAAAAAAAGTGTTAAGCTGGAAGCTGGAGATTTGGACAAAAATCAGGAAATGAAACTCCAGATACCAAGTTTTATCCAGCTCGATAAAAAAAAATTGGCTCTAGTTATAGATAGAGATAAATGGAATTGCGAAAATCACTTTTTCTGTTTCAGGTGGTCATGAAACGTCGATATTTATCAAAATCAAGAGTTAGATTTTTTTGGCGACCACAATATTTATGTATTCGAGGGGTCGAAAGAAAGTAAAACTGAGCTCACAAATTTATCCTAGCTTAACTATGGGCTAAACCTGCTTCGGTGGCTAAATGGGCTGAGGTGTGACTCTCGTATTAAGGCTGGACTGCTGAGGACAGGGATATTTGGGTTCAAATCTCGATCGGCTAGACTGAGGGGAATTTTTCCAATATTGTTTTTCATTCTCCCTCTGTGCAAATGCGGGTACTCTTTCTCTAAATTCAATCTTTATCATACTTATCTCATTAGCGTAACTAGTACATAGGCGTATAATCTGAACAGGTAGTAAGACGTGGTGCTAAGAAAAAAAATTGGACCAAAACGTTAAAATAGATCCTACTTCCAAAAATATATTTTTTGTCCCCCTAGGGAACCAATCTCGTGGTTTTCAATTCATAAAAACAAACTACCAAATAAGCTATGATGTCCTACCTCGACCTATTTCATTCTCATTCTAATATCAGATCACCATAAAAATAATATCGTTGTAGATATAAAAACAAAACAAATTTAGCCATCATCATTTTATGTCATTTTGGAATTTTAGGTCGTAGTTTCTTGGTTTGCACTCTTTTAGAGTAATTTTTAGGAATTTTTGATTCAATTGTAAGCATTTTAAGATATTTTCAGGCATTCATGTTGAAAGTTTATTTTTAAATACAATTGACATTTACAAATGTATTAATCTTTTCAACACACAGTTTTCGTTGTGAGAAGACATAGATAATGCAAGAAATCAACTTTGTATCTTTTGCTTGTATGGTAGTAAAATAAACATTCTTGGTGCGACACTGCAACTAAGCTGGGGAGGGTAGCGTGGACTAAATTAATTATTTCAGAAGCAGATATTTAAAAATCAATATTAATACTCAGCAGAATGCAAGAGTTTAGTTGTTAAAGGCTTCTAATTAGCAATGTGTTTTTTTTTTAATTTACTTTGTAAAGCACGTGTTTGATTTAGTCGTGTGTATTTATTACAACTCTTTGTCCATATTTTTAAGATATTTTTTGAAAACAAAGTAATTTTTTGGAATTTTAGGTCGTTTTTTGATCATTTTCAAATCATAAATTTTTATTGGCAAGAAATACCCGTCGTCCCCGGTTAGGTCTGAACCCACAAACATTGACTTCTGAGCCGAGCATGTTACCCCAAGACCACCAAGGTTAAATTTATAATTATGAAATGTGAGGTAATATCCTTACTATTGGTATCCGACTATAGTTCTCACTTTCTAGTTCTAACTGTAGCTGTCTGTGTACGGAATCGTTTATTCGCGCTGTTTACAACACATTTTGTCGGTAGCCTCGAATAATCAAGGTCTAAAATAAACACAAAACAGTTTATTTTGAAATCGCATAAGCGCCGGAAAGTAGACGTCTATGAAGTAGAACGAAACACGGGATTTTATTTCCTGTCAAATAAACAAACAAGCATCTCATGGCAGATGCTAAGCTACAGTAAAATTTTCATATGCAGAACCTTGATTGGCAGATCAAAAATTGATTAGCTATATTTAATATATCCGAACGTCAATTCATATGATCTTCACTTTTTATATAATATAGTATCAATACTTATATGATAACACAATGTCACTTCTTCCACCGCTCCTCCTCACCCAAACGTTGCTTTATGTTCAATGTGTGGGCCCGGGGATCTGTCAGGATGTCTTTGGCCGAGATTAAGGGGGGGGGGGGGGTGGATAAGATTACTTGTGTGGGTTCGTGATTGACGTTAGACCTGGCTTTAAAAAGGTTTATTAATACTACTACATCTATGACAAATGTGATGTTAAAAGTGAAGTTAGAATGAAGAACTTAGAGAATATAAAGAAGCGAGTAACAAAACGAAGAATTATGAGGTTTACCCGATGATATGTCTGACTGCTAGGTGGTCCCTGCACGGTCGTCAAACCTGGTTCCCTGGTCTCAAGCGGCAGCTCCAACTGGTACTTGCTGAACCCGACAACTTAGGCCCCATGGCAGGCAGCGTGACCTCCCAAATTACGGTCTTCTGTAGTCAGCGTGAGGGGCTCCAAAATCTCTCATTTTAATCGGACTGCCGGCCTGGTTTCTGGCTAAGAAATGGTGACACCCACCACCTTTTGGGTCAGCTCCTCTTGTTTATTTGTTTATAGAATCATCACAACAACCTCGTAACATTCATTATGTCATTCACCACTCACAATATAAGTTTACACAAACATGCCTTCCAAATGAGGCCGTGTGGTTACAACCATTTAATAATCATTGACCGCAAAACAAATGGTATATTACTAGCATTATTATGCTATTGGAATAAATATTATATTTTATAAAAGTTTATTTATAGTAAAATCCTACCATAGAAGCAAGCCACTTATCAATAATAATTGTACTTTGGGAAAATAAAATTTTAAATATATTATGTACCAGCATTTCTTTGGAAAGAGAGAGAGTGGTTAATAATTGATGAAAAATCACCCTATAATACGTGACCAGGATCTGTAAGTGACTGTCCGACGGTGCCATCTATCTATCTCGGGTGAGTACAACCTACAAGGTACGAGTAGAGCAAGACTATATTATTTTTTCTCCCACGGTAGTACCAGCGAATAGCCAATCCTCAAGGACTTTGACCCACGGGATACCTCGGCTGAATTTGTTCCCGGACTGAAGTAGCTGGCTGTACCGACGCTGATCTGAGTGTATTTGTCCAGTACTGAGAGTCTGCCAGGTGAGATCTTTCACTAACAAACCAGATTATATTAACCTAGCATGTTGTCCGCGTGCCCGCCTATGCTATTACAATCATTAGCAAACAATTATTGAAGTTGATGTATTTGTTAACAATTAGGTTATTTTTAAAGTTATTTAATAATTTCTCTGGTCAACATATTACCTAAAACAATAAAATAAAAGCTTTGTGTACAAGCTTCTCTACAATATTTGAGTTGTACGCGTCACGCTGTAATGAAATGAAATTACGAATATATGCGGAGATACTAGCGCTTTGTGGCTTGAATGCCTGATCACAGAAACTAGAGAGTAGCTAGACCCATACTGCTTGCTATCTAGACCTTGGCCTTGATTAATTATATGGGTGGCCAATCTCCATTTTATGACTCAAGTAAGTACTTTTAAAAGTAGGTGTTTTTATAAAGTTGTAAAGGAAGAATATGATAAGATAAAATATACAAAAAATGATATATTCGTTTAATTATTTTTTTCGCATCTAAAATACTTTTAAATATTTAATAAACGACCGATGACGTCATACTTTTGGAGGTCGTTTTGGAAGAAGTACGCCCATTTGTTAGTAGATTGTAAGGTGCCAACGGGTTAGGTGCGTGTCAGTATAGCGTGTGAACTCTGGTACAGGTGTTAAATTATCAGTAAATATATAGTGAACCTATAAATATGTTTACTTTTATGAATAAAGACGACCATAAAAAGTCGCCAGAACTCTTTGAAAATGTGGTGGAAGGACTCAAGAAAATTTACAGGACAAAGTTATTACCTCTCGAACAACATTATCAATTTCACGATTTTCACTCGCCCCAATTAGACGATCCAGATTTTGACGCGAAACCTATGATATTACTAGTGGGACAGTATTCAACTGGTAAAACTACTTTTATTAGGTACCTGCTAGAACAGGATTTTCCGGGAATTCGAATTGGTCCGGAACCAACAACAGACCGTTTCATAGCAGTAATGTATGATGAAAAAGAAGGCGTAATTCCAGGAAATGCATTAGTGGTGGATCCTAAGAAGCAATTTAGGCCATTGACCAAATTCGGAAACGCTTTCTTGAACAGATTCCAATGTTCCACTGTTAACACACCAGTACTTAAAGGCATTTCAATTGTTGACACTCCAGGAATTTTGTCAGGTGAAAAGCAACGTGTGGATAGAGGTTATGATTTCACAGGTGTGTTAGAATGGTTTGCTGAAAGAGTAGACAGGATTATATTGTTATTTGATGCCCACAAACTAGACATTTCTGACGAGTTTCGACGATCAATAGAGGCTTTGAGGGGCCATGATGACAAAATCAGAATTGTGCTCAATAAGGCTGATATGGTGGACCATCAACAACTTATGAGGGTTTATGGTGCTCTCATGTGGTCTCTAGGAAAAGTTCTTCAAACACCTGAAGTTGCAAGAGTATACATTGGATCTTTCTGGGACCAGCCATTGCGATTTGATGTAAATCGAAGGTAGAGATAAGTTTAGTTTAAATTACATTATTGAGGTTCATTTTAAAATAATATTTGAATGGCTGAACATAGTTTTCAAAAAATAAATAATTGTATTTGAGATGGTTAGCCCTTTAGAAGTGAAATTTATAAAAATCTCAATACATCACTATACAAAAAATCAATTTACCTACACTGGATATCATCACTGAGTGAACCGCATGGTTACTTTTTGGGAACAAGGTTTTCATTCTCTAGTTTTTATGTGGTCAATTTACCCTCAAATATGACAAGCTATGCAACGCTGGCTAGTCTAGGTTGCCAGCAGCTCTTTACATCAACACACCACATTCAAACACTTAAAGCGAGAAATTGACGATAAAAGTTTATCCCCACAAGACCTACAATTCTCGAGCAACAATGATATTGGGTGTAGTTATTCACATTTTAGATTTATCATAACATACAAAAGCCATTCACTCAATTCTCAATAGCCAGAAAGTAAACTATTACTGATAGAACAAAATTTAATCTTTAAATAATTCATAAGTATTATCCTGTTGAAAAAGTTTCACAAGTTTGCATGACCAGAATTCAAATTATTCCTTATCCCTCATGTTGGATATTATTCAAACATGGTGGCTCAAAGGAAATTTTACCACCAATATAACATGTTTTAACAAACCATTTTCATAACTTATTTCATAAACTAGCATTTTTAAATTAAAACTAAACTGATTTGTATGCTTAAGCTTAGTATATTAATGGCCATTTAGCTAGCCTAGTAAGCCAACCAAAACAAGAATGATAGCTTTACATTTGCAACACATATCCATCAATTACCAGTACAGTAATGATTAATGTTAATATGTGGGCTAATAAGTGAGGAAGATTTCTTGAATTGCCATTATTAATTATAAAGGAGATTTTTTAAATTTCTATTTATCAAGGATTTAATGAGCCTTGGCTCTCTAGGAAAATCATATAATCTAATAGGTACAGTAGCCCCATGGCTTCTTTGGTGCTGACTGACAGCTCACGGCTTTGAAAAGTTACCAGACCAAATTATGTATCCCTACGCCGAACCATATGATCTGCAAAAACATGTGTTTAGCAGCTGTCACTTCTGACTGTCAAAATTTAGGTATATACTTATATGTTGACTGTAACCTGTGTGCTGTCAGTCAGCACCATAGAAGCCATAGGGCTATACCTAGGTGCTATAATATGTGTGTATTGCTTAGAATGCTTATAATTTTGGCTATTCAGTCCTATATAAAACTGTGAAATAAACACCAAATTCAAAATATAGTTTAATACATGCTATGCTATGAATGTTAAAAGTTAATAATAATAGTTAAACAACCCACTCATCTAAAGGGCCATTGGCACCATAATTAAGTATAATATATATATATTTTTTAAAGCTCCCTTGAAGTGAATTCTTTATCAGTAGATCTAAAACTGGAGCACACTAATTAAGAGAGGAGTAAGGAGGGTTAGAACCTCAATATGTTGTCATGGTATAAAGGGGGCAAAAGACAGATAAACACATGGGATACCTACATAGACAATTGCTTCTCAAACAATTTAGAACATTGACCCAATTTTTAGAACGCCAAACTTCACGACCCACCTAGTTTTAATGTAGTCCTATTATTGATCATAATTTCTTCCTTAAACACACCTAATTTTTCATAATTTTAAATCCCCCCCTCTTTTTTTTCAAATAGACTAAATTAATTACTAAATTTGTATGTTTAAAAAACATTTTCGTGGCCCAGCAAAGATCAGCTTGCACTTCACTGATGGATCGTAACCAACACTTTGGTGACTATTGGAATAGATGATTAAAAGATTAGAGCCAAAATCACTTTAAAAAACCACTATTTGTGCCATTCTTCCGAAACTTATCCTAGATCTCAAACTATTGGTATACAATTTTATCATCTTTCACTTAGAAGGTGGGAGGGAGTTTGTATTATTTATTTAAACTCACACTTGGGTGCTGTTTCTTACCCTTATTATGTAAATTAGTAGGTTAAGATATCAAGCAATTTTTGAATTTCATCTTCTTTTGGGCTCTTGTAGAATCTCAAGCGTAATCATCACATGACCAAACTGTTTGTTGTTAAGGCTCCTTAAGAAAACACTGTTAGATTTATCAAAATTATTGTTAAGCCTAAAATGACTAAAACATGCTGTCTTAGTTTTTGTAACACTTAGTATTTTGTCTGTTGTTGATAGGTTGTTTGAAGATGAAGAGCAAGACTTGTTCAGAGACATGCAGTCCCTACCTAAGAATGCTGCGCTCAGAAAACTTAATGACCTTATCAAACGAGCACGCCTGGCCAAGGTGAGCTGTCATTTTTTTTAGCACTGTCTTACTACTTGTTCAAGTTATACTTATATGTACTAATTACACAATTATTGTATAAGGAATGAGGTTAGCTATATTAAAGCAAGTGTACCTGCATTTGCATGAAGGGAAAGAGTAAAACATTTAAGGAAAAAAAAACCACTCCCAGTACACTCGACCAGTATTTGAATCCTGATCTCCCTGTGATTGGCACTAGTCTATCGCAGGAGTTGCGGGTTAGACCGCATGGCCACTGAAGCTGTAAACTCGTAAGGGGTGGTTCTTGAATGGTTTCCCATTCTCCTTCCACAAAATTTTGGGTAGATTAGACTACCTCTTAAAGGCTTTCTTCCTCATCTTTATTCCATTAAGTTAATAATTATCATATATGCTTATAGCCTGAACAGATAGCAAGGCACAGTGATAAAATAACCTTAAACAGGAGATCACTAAGAATTTAAGTACGTGTTTGAAACCTTTTAATTTTACACCTTAACATTTTCCCCCCATTTATTTAAGGTATTTAGCGTGCACCTTCTGAACAAACTGATACCAACACATGACTTATAATCTAACCTAAAATAGACACAATATCCAGCCCCTGGCCTGTAACTCAGCGCTATGAGGGGGGAAAACCCACATTTCACGAATGATAAATTGTTCTGCCATGACAGGAATTGAACTAGAGGACCCTTAGCTCAGTTGACACATGCTCCAGACTGAGCTAAGGTGTCTGACTATAACTTAACAGGAAAAAGTGAGAGATTTGGTTTCTTGCATCTGAAGACACAACGGATGTACCTAGGCCTACAATGTTTGTTTTTCACACCCAATTTTCACACTCCCACAAAAATGATGCCTAAAACATTTAATCCCGGGGAAAACTTATATGTTGATATCTAGTATCAAAATGACTAACACAAACATTATTTACCAAGGAAAACTGGAAAATGGCTACCAAAATCTGGTAATTTTATAAAATAATTCCTGTAGCCACCCTCCGATAATTTTAACAAATAGATTAAAGCGGTGAAACAAATATTAATCATATTTATACTTTTTTTTTTCTAAAGAAAAATATGAAATAATTTTCAAGGAAATTTCTTTGATTATTTTTAATTTATATTTTAAATTATTTGAATTAGTATGCTTAGAGTGGCTTAGTTATTTTGGTTGTTCCAATCACACACACTATGTCCTGTGTCACCTTATATGGTTGCATTGTTAATGTACTAATATTTTAGTAGTTTCATTATTAAAGGTGGCCTAGAAGTAGGTTTACAGTTGACAAGTAATTTTTCTCCCCCTCCACATTTCACTAACTTATTTGAGTTATACACATATGCCTGTACACGGTGTACAGAAAGTGCCGCCCAAAAATAAAACTGCAGGATAGAGGATAGCAATTAATTAAGTATAGGAAGCAACATTCCATGATGAGGACGGTGACCTGGTGGTCTAGGGGTAAGGTGTCAGACTTCCGTGCTGGCGGCCGGTGTTCAATCCTCCGTCCCAGTACAGATTTATCTGATTACCAAACCCTTACTTCACCTCTGACAATACATATTGTAAATGTGGGTAATGCCAGGCCGCCACCGTGGTTCGGATTCCACGTTAAACTGCAGGTCCTTCATTTCATCTCACAATCACCCTACCATTACACATTAGCGTAAGTGCGTATAACCCGAACGGGTAGTAAGGCGCGGTGCTAATAATAATAATAATAATATTCCATGATCAATCCTTCAATCCTGGCAGAGATGTCATGGCTACTGTGTACCACTTAAATGAACCTGCACACCACATTTACAGACACTTTGAGTGGGTGATCTTTGATCTGTCTGCTACATAAATGTTTTCATATGGCTGATGGTAGATTTTATGTGTTTACCTCCTGAGATGCCAGTTCCTACAATGTGGTGCACAGGCCACCAGATGCCTGCTGCTACCTTGTCATTTAAACAATTACTGTTAACATCAGGAAAGTTTTTAAGAAGGCATAAGGGCTCCTATTGGAGTATTTACAGTAATACTTAGAGCATAGAACTTGCTAAATATACTTTAAGCTACTTGTCCCATTTGACACAGGATGAAAATAATATGAATTAGAGGGTTGTTTGTACATATCGTGATCACTTTTATCCCAGCATGTGGTTATTGGTCCGGGATTTTCTGTACACTCTGTATATTAATAATGCTAATGTGGTAGGAACAAAAAAGGTAGAATTTAGGAAAATATACTCAATTTTGCTTGTATGTCTGGCAAAGCTTATAGCATTGATTGATATCTCCTTCATCGGCAAATTAGATTAAATGTGCTTGACATTTAAACTACTATCTCACAGCATAGGGAATACATAATTATCACTTCATAACAGAAGATCTAATACTCTAGAATTGCTATTTACAGTGAAAGTATTTTTTTGGGGGGTAATGTTTAGTCACAAAATTCTTTTGATCACTATTCCCAATCTGTGAAGAAAAAGTTTAAAAAGAATAAAATGATTTGCTATATGAAACTGTACACCCACTTTGTATATTATAACACTGAAATAGTTAGATCACAATATTCTTACTAGTAGTAATATCTCACAAAGTTATTTAGATCTAAGTCACATATTCATACTTCAGCTCATGTTATGTCACTATCAATTTTGTAGAGACCTACTCTATTATCATTAGGTACCTATAAAATAACACTTAAAATAAAGTAAAATATTATAAATGTCGAAACCCCCTCATTTTCTAAAAGCAGCTTCAAATGTCCGTTTGTAATAAAATCAAGGTATATCTTTAGATACAGTAGTATTGAAACGTGATCAAGATAATACTCCTGTGAAATAATTTGGCTCATTCACAATTGAGTAAAAAAAGTCTTGAGCAAATGTTTTAAGGTCATACGACAATATACATTTTTAATATTCTTCGAGCCTTTAACATTTCTTCTGGAGAATTTAACAGTGGGGTTGGGTGGAGGGGTTATCTTGAAAAAAATAGCAAGTATTAATGTCTCAGCCCTTTCCAGTGACACTGACTTGGTAAGGAAGCCAGAGTCTGTTCTGCCTGGGTGTGTCATTAGTTGGGATTATCTGACACACTCCCTTGGCCGGGCATATTGAAATTTCATGAAATATACATTTTAAATTTATATTAACAATGATAAATTTGGACACACTAATAAAATTGAGTCGATAAGTTAAAAAAATATTCTAAATAAAAGCAATTTTTACTACAACATGAGATAATTTTAAAATCAAATTATTTTGGTATAAAAAGACAGTATTTTTTTTAGAGTTAGATTTTAATATGTGATTTTACTGCTTTAAGCTGCTTACACATAAAAATGTTTCCTTGTGTGCTTGTCTTGTTATACCTTTTCACATTTTTTTTTCAAGTATGTATAAGTGGGGCGGGCACTGAGCTTTGTACTATCGGTTCTTTATCACTGGGGACACATCCTTATCTTTCCTAGTACTGCTTGTAATGAATGCCTGTTTACTGATTACACTAATGTTGGGAAAGTAGATTTCAAGTATTTTTCTTGCAATTATGATACATGTTAATGTGACTAAGATTCATTCTGAAAGCTTTTAAGGTGAATGAGATTGCTTTCAAATTTTTAAATTACATGACTTACCTTTTTTTTTTTTTACTAAATAATATGATTTAAATGCTCCCTCCACCCCAGTCTGAAAGACTTTTCAATTGCATCTGTCTGTGCATTATTTGTACTTTAAAGGCATAGCAGGTTATTTTGGAGATATATGAATTCCTCTCTCAGAAAAAGCCTGATATGAAAATAAATATATTATTTTAATACAGAGGTACTTTTCCTAAAACCTAAAATGCATAAAGGTAATTATTTAAAATAACTAGTTCAATTGCACTTGAATGTAACTAAATTACATTGTGTTTAAGATCCAAATAATGTTCTATAGACTATTTGTGACAACTCATACATCTCTCACCTTAGCTCTCTTTGACTCTCACCTTAGCTCTCTTTGACTCTCACCTTAGCTCTCTTTGACTCTCTCACCTTAGCTCTCTTTGACTCTCTCACCTTAGCTCTCTTGACTCTCTCACCTTAGCTCTCTTTGACTCTCTCACCTTAGTCTCTTTGACTCATTCACTTAGCTCTCTTGACTCTCTCACCTTAGCTCTCTTTGACTCTCTCACCTAAGCTCTTTTGACTCTAACCAACTAAGCTATTTTGAACTCTCACCTTAGCTCACTTTGACTCTCTCACCTTAGCTCATTTGATCCTACTTAGCTCTATTTGACTCTCTCACCTTAGCTCTCTTTGACTCTCTCACCTTAGCTCTCTTGACTCTCTCACCTTAGCTCTCTTTGACTCTCTCACCTTAGCTCTCTTTGACTCTCTCACCTTAGCTCTCTTGACTCTCTCACCTTAGCTCTCTTTGACTCTCTCACCTTAGCTCTCTTCGACTCTCTCACCTTAGCTCTCTTCGACTCTCTCACCTTAGCTCTCTTCGACTCTCTCACCTTAGCTCTCTTCGACTCTCTCACCTTAGCTCTCTTCGACTCTCTCACCTTGGCTCTCTTCGGCTCTCTTTGCTCTCTTGCTCTCTCACCTTACCCTCTATCATTTCTTCACCTTACCCTCTATCATTTTCTTCACCTTACCCCTCTATCATTCTTCACCTTACCCTCTCTATCCTCATTTTCTTCACCTTGCCTCTATCATTGTTCTCACTTACCCTCTATCTTTCTCTCACCTACCCCTCTATCATTTTCTTCACCTTACCCCTCTATCATTTTCTTCACCTTACCCCTCTATCATTTTCTTCACCTTACCCCTCTATCATTTTCTTCACCTTACTCCTCTATCATTTTCTTCACCTTAACTTTAGTGTGAACATGGCCCCCAAATTTGTAACTACCGTATTTCACCACATAATCGTCACATATTTTATGCCTCATTTTGGTGGAAAAGGTAAGTTGCAGCCATTATGTGAAGATTTAAATAATAATATTAAAAATAATCAGGAAAAAAAAAATTCTTTGCATATTACTGTATCGGTACCAGACGATCACTAGTTTAGCTTGCGCAAGAAGATATGTCTTATTTTACCACGTGACTTAACACTTGGTAGCTTCACCTGCCTGTCCACTTCCCTTGCTACAAACCATGATATGTGGTTTTCGGGAATATACCTACTGACAATGTGCATGTGCTGAGAATTCTAAGCTAGCAGGGATCAATAAGATAACTGCGCATCTAAGGTCAACGGTTATAGATCTTTAAGGATCTGTGGAAATGATGAGGTAAGAAGGAGAAAGTAGTTTCCCTATCTTTAGCTTTTAAATTGTCTTACTTACAATTATGTGATGAAATGTTATAAATCAATTTTTGGACTGAAAAAACCAGGTGTGACGACTATGCGGTGAAATACGGTGGTATGTTGCATGTATATTATCTCTCAAGGTATGTCCTTAGGTGTTGGCTCAGTTGTAATTGCTTTTTGCAGGTTCATGCGTATATCATCAGTGCACTGAGAAAGGACATGCCTTCAGTGTTCGGAAAGGATGGAAAGAAAAAAGATCTTATTAAAAACCTTGGGCAGATTTATGATCAAATCCAACGTGAGCACCAGATTTCCCCAGGAGACTTCCCTGACCTCAAGAAGATGCAGGTTAGTAGACACCACAGTTTTAGGAGGCAGTCAATGTACCATTAAAAAAAAAACAAGTTCGATGCCTAATTTTTTGCTTTCTGAGGGTCAAAATTAATAAATTGTAGGATAAAAATATATATTTAATTCAAAGAAATTGAATACATTATTAGTTATTTACCAATTTGCATTTCAAAATATTTAAATATTACTACTACCAGTGAGAATCTCTACTATTTTAATAAAATGAAGAGTTTTTTTTTTGTCTGTCTGTCACATGAGCAGTGCAAGATAACTAGATCATGCAGAGGTTTGAGATTTTAAAATTAGTAGTTCTTGTGCACACATATTTGCAGCTCGAAGCTGGAATTTTAAATTTTTGATAAGAATTTTTTTAAATTCATTAAAAACTGGGTTGACAGTACTAAAAGGAGATTTTTTTCGTCTGTTTGAAGCAAATAAAATCCATAGCCATTCATTGCGCGGCTACCACGTGAAACACCAGGTACTTCTGATAGTACCACATAAATTTGTAATATCCTTTCTTTATACATTTGTTACATTTTTTAACCATTCTTCTCATTTTTGCATCCTCGGGTTTTGTTATTAAAATTCTTGTGTTGATTTTGCTATGGAAAAGTTCAAAATGTAGGGCTTGTTCCCAGTGTACGGGTGTCATTTTAACTATTTTATTCTAGGTTTAAACTATTTTATTCAAGGTTATGCCAGGCCTCCACCGTGGTTCGGATTCCACGTTAAACTGTAGGTCCTTCATTTCATCTCACAATCATCCTACCATTACACATTAGCGTAAGTCCGTATAACCCGAACGGGTAGTAAGACGCGGTGCTAATAATAATAATAATAATAATAATAATAATAATAATAATATTCTAGGTTCTTTTTACTTTTATACTTACTAAGCCTATTAGGTTTTTTTTGCTTATAAAAAGTTTTAAATATTTTAAAAGCAGGAGAGTTTCAAAATCTCATGTGATCTTCTCATACAGCCCATAAAATATCAAAGTTTATCAAATTTCATATTATCTTTTATATTTGAGATCACATGTTTTGTATTATCTAGAGGACTACATTTTTGTACACTATAATCATTCAAGCTTTAAAATCTCAATGGCTACTCATAATTGGAAGCTAATTTTTGGAAGTGTTTAGCCTACAGGAACTAAGTCCAATTTTATCTAAATTTTGAGATACTTTATATTTTTATTATTTTTAACTTGCTCAAAAGCCAGTTTCAGAAGTCAGCAAACCTCCAAGAACAAGAATAACGAGTAGTTAAGGTTGAATAAGGAATTGGCCGATTACTCGAGATTGACTGTATGTACAGTGCCAGATTTGATTGGGGTGGTGTGGGGACATTTCCCTGAGGCCTTCTAAGAGAGTGAGCCTAGAAACTTCACAAGAAATAAAATACTAACTATAATTTTCTATTCTGCCGCCACTTGTAAATGGTAAATGATCAACCGGGACTTTCCTGGTAAATCGTACAAGCTCTCACTCTAATTTACAATGCATTGGCTTTTGGTGTGCTGTGGCGGTTCTTTCCATAGTGTAAAAAAACCTGGCTCTATAAATCCATGAGCCAAGATTGTCTGACAAACCTTCCCTTACTCAGCATGAAAAGGGATATACTTCTTCATGAAATGTACTTTAAAGACATTATTCAAATTTTTACTGCAAGAAAAATTTGTCTCAGTTGCCTAGCTTTTACCATTCCTCAGATACATTTTGATGTAATTCACATGGGCTTATGCAGGCCTCCACACTATGCTATCCAGTGGCCCCCTAAATACGTAAATCCAGCACTGTATAATAGATACAACAATAAGAAACTCCACCTGTAGCTATCTCTGCTGTAAATACACTATTGTTTATTTCATAGGAGCTTCTGGTCCACCATGACTTCACTAAGTTCCACCCTTTGAAGCCGAGACTACTGGAGATCGTTGACAAGATGTTGGCCGAAGACATCGCTCACCTAATGGCCATGATTCCTCACGAAGACATTAGCGCCACCTCTGAGCCCAGGGTTAAAGGTAGGCTCTCCATTGATGGACAGTGACTTCAAAGCAACTGAGAGGATTTAAACTCTGTTTACCAACTGTTGAAAAGAGTAGGATGCGCTAAGAATGTAACATAACTCTAATACACCAGTTCTGTCAATTGCACAAATTTCTAAAATAAAAAATATCCTGGAATTTAATTAAAAAAAACTATTTTCCCATTTGATGTTTTATTTTAAATGGTTTAAATGGAATGACTTTGCTTTATTTTATTTTTGCTAAATTTTTATCACTTGAGTGTGTCAATTACTTGCCTTGTAATTACTGTATTTTTGACAATTAAATCAGTTTTATTGGATTTTTTGCAATTTTGTGAGAAGAGCAATTAACTTGCTATATTGTATTTAATATATCACTTTAATGAAATCCTCTTCACACTTTTTGAGGTACATTGTGTTTTATTCGAAAGAAAGAGAAAGATCGAATGAATTTGTCAACATTTATTAAAAAAATTAAAAATTTTAAAGTGCAACTTTAAATTTTAGTCATTTGATCTTACATTTATATAATTCTGCTATTAAGTAAAAATGGAATGCTTGAGTTCTTGATTCCAGTATTTGAGATTTGTAAATATTTCACAAAAGTATCTCTAATACGATTATAAAGAACTTGACCTAAATAACAATTTTAAGTGATCAATAAAAGGAATTTTATGTAGGCCTACTTGTGTAGTTGGAAGAATAGCAAACTCATAACAAAAAAAAAGACAAAATTGTATTATTAAAATTAATTTACATAAAAAGTATTCTTTGTTGTTTAATGTAAAAGAATGACAAAACAAGACAAAACAATCATATTGTCAGTGATATCAAACCTTAAACAACTTTTTAAAATTAAATTTTAATTATTTTCACTATAACTATAAGTGTACATTTGTATAGATTCGAGGAGTCTAGGTTTGAAAGAAAGTGAAGTTTTGGATCCGAGAAATATGGGATTAACCCCACCTCTACTATTAAGCCATTATCACAACACTTAAGTGTACTAATAATACTTTTGAGTTTTTAACATTACTTCCCACCCTGTGAGTCAAGCTCATTTAGTGGGTGACAGAGGTCAGGGTTTGAATAATAACTGGGTTTGCAAAGGCTAGTCTTCCATTCTCAATGTGCCTATATTTTCTTTAAATTACAAGCTTTCCTCATCACTACTTAATTAGCATTTTTATATATTACACACACACGCACACACACACAAGGGTGTGCTAAGTCCATTTTCATTTTGAAGCAAACTCAAATTAAATGTATGAAATATTCTTCACAATGAATCGAAGTTTGAATATTATTTGTAACTGTTTTATGCCGAATAAATATTTTGTGGTTATTTATATTGCTTTATTCACTAAAATCATTTGGAAAGTGCTATATTGCACAATTGTTTGTAATATTTCATTCTTATCTGATAAATTAAGTTATCATCACAACATGTAATTCAGATTTTTCAACATGAATATTAATTTATAGGTGACCTGGTGGTCTAGGGTAAGGTGTCAGACTTCTGTGCTGGCGGCCGGGGTTCAAACCTCGGTCCCGGCATGGATTTATCTGATTTCCAAACCCTTCCTACACCTCTGACAAGACATCTTGTGAATGTGTGGAATGCCAGGCCACCACCGTGGTTCGGATTCCACGTTAAACTGTAGGTCCTTCATTTCATCTCACAATCACCCTACCATTACACATTAGCGTAAGTGCGTATAACCCGAACGGGTAGTAAGCGCGGTGCTAATATAATAATAATAATAATAATATAATTTATAAAGTATATAATCTCTCAGAATGATCATGATTGACCATCAATTGAGTATTTTATCTGTAAATATTTTTACTTTGAAAGCCAAACTTATTTTTTCAGGGCAAAGCTAAAACTGAATTTTCGCACACCCTTAATTATGACCTAGGAATATACTTTAATATAGTGAAAGAAAACATGTCACTAGTTGAACATAATGTTGTGATTTTTTAGGTGGAGCATTTGATGGAGTGCAGGACACTGTAAGTCCATTTGGTTACAAGAGGGGAGAGGGGATTGATGCAGGTCACGGAGAACCGGAGTGGATTGTCAGCAAGGAGCGCTACAAGTATGATGCCATGTTTGACACACTGGGACCGATTGATGGCAAGCTGACTGGTGCAGGTATGTCATTTTATGTTTATTTAAATGTCTGTAAAACACGAAGTTTCTTTGAGTTATGGTTTTTCAATTCGAAGTGAACTCCAATTGAATATATTATGTTCTTGAAGTCTATCAAAGTTCAAATACTTTTTATTAGTTGTTTTATGCTTGAAAAAATAATTGTAGCTATTTATATAACTGTATGCACTAAAATTGTTTGGAAATTGTTTTACTGCGTGGTATTGTTTTTAATGTACCCTTTCATGATAAATAAAGCTATTATCACACTTCAATTACAGTATTATCGCGATTATCTGAGGCTCTGTGTTAACCGAGGCACTTATTCTGTCATTGTCCAATTTTAACACATTATTTATAGAAAGTTTTTACTTCAACTTATGTATAAATTTACTGTATACTATAACTATTATAAAGTATGGCTTACAATACTTTTATACGAACCTGTAGTTAAATGCATGAGAAATGAAGTGAGAACCAATTTCAAACAACAGCCAGAACACTACGCCTGGTGTTATGCCACTCCATAATGCTGAGCGAACATTGGAACGCATGGACGTTCGGCTAATGGTCATTACTACAGTACAGTACTCATCATTTATGGGGTAGTCTGATTACATGCTCCGTATAAGTATTTTCTTATCCAGGTTGGCTCAGTCCCAACTACCTCGGCTAGTCGCTAGTGTACTGTATTTCAGATTTTCTTACATTAATATTGATTTATGCTAGACATAACAGCTCAGAATGGTAATAATTGACCTTGAATTGAATATTTTAGCTGTGAATATCCTAATCTTTTAAACATTAGAAGAAATATAACAATAGTAAAAAATTAGAGGTTGGTCGAATCCACTATTTCTCGAATCCAAATCTACATTTTGTTTTCGAATCTCGATTCTCAAATCTGAATCCTAGCAAATTGTTAGAAATTTTAATGATTTACTAATAAACCTACATTAGTTTACACAATATAGGCCTAAGCTGTAAATTAAGATTTCTTTCATTCAAGCTTTCAATTTTAATAAACTCCAACAACCCCTTGCAAAATACTGGTTAAAATCCAGCCAAATTATAAACAATCAAGACTCGTATTTTTGTTTGGAAATCAAATCATTCAAAATTTGAATGTCTTTAAGTTATTTGTAAGAGTGTTGCTATGTTGATAGAATGAGTTAAGTTTCTAAAAAAAACATGTGAAATAAACACAGATTAGGCCTAGGTAACTTTTGATCAAATTTTAATCATCAAAGGGTATTATTTATTTTGATAAGAAAGCTAAAATAAAAATACAAACAAATTTAAAAAAAAAGACTAAAACACATGCCTAACAATTAAACATACTTTGGAAATAGTGAACTCAATAATGCCTAAGTGTGTATTATTTTCTTTATATATAGTCAAAAATCAAAATATTATGCTTTGTTTATGAGGTGAAAGATTCGACCATCAAATCCAATAAAACATTGAATCCTCTAATACTTCTCAGGATTCGGTGGATTTGAGGATTCGAGTGACCCATCTTTTTTAAAAAATTAAAAATATAAATGATAACTAAATGGTTTAACACATTTTTTGCTTGAATACATTTTATATAACATTCATACATTCTCTCTAGTGTTAGTGTCTGGTTGAATTTTTATTCTATTATGTTTTTACTAACCACCAATAATAAAGCTCCACCTGTTATTTGTACTATTATCAATTTCTACATTTTTACTTTTTTTTTTTAGTACCACGTCTTACTACCGGTTCAAGTTATTTGTTTGTGTACTAATTATGCTAATGGTTAAAGATTAGGAAGGCTATATAGTCAGAGGAAGCATACCCGCATTTGTTTGAAGAGTTTAAAACCAGTTTGGAAAACCCACCTTCAATACACCCAACTGAGATTCGAACTTCGATCAACCCATCATCGGCAGTCTAGTCTACTGCAAGAGTAGCGTGTTGTACCACACGACTACCGAAGCCTGCCTACATACATTTTTACTTGATTGTACATCTTTTTAAATAAGTATTTCAGTAAGAAATTATATATTTCTTTGAGGCTAGTCTGTAGAATTGTGGAGGAGGGGTCTGCTCAATTAAGTAATACACAGCTTATTATTCAATTATTAAAATTTGATCGTAGGAGGTATATATTTATTTTATCGTGTATTCTTAAGCAACATCAACCTATCTCATTCTAATCTGTTAATATGTTGTGTAGCCACAATTTTGTTTAACTTGTCCTATTATATTTTACATGTTTGTTTACAGCGGCAAAGAGTGAGATGGTGAAATCCAAGCTTCCCAACTCTGTCTTGGGGAAGGTCTGGAAGTTGTCTGATGTTGATAAGGACGGAATGCTTGACTCTGATGAGTTTGCTCTTGCTATGCACCTTATAGAAATAAAGGTAAATGGGCATGACCTTCCTACGGAACTTCCTGAACACCTGGTACCTCCATCTAAACGTGGTTTTTAATTTAATTGTGATTAGAATAAAATACAAAAATTTAGTGCTTTCAAGTTCCCTGTACACTTAACAATATCAATATAAGTAGCTCGCTTATAGAACTATCTCATAGCATACCTCTTCGAACTTTGCTTTCAACTTATATTAATTCTACAAGAAGTGACCATTGACTCAGCTCTCTATAAACATGTGACAAAATGAGGGAAATAAACTGCCAAGCTTCTCAAAACACTCCTCTCCACCTCCATCTTTTCTTCTTATAAAAACACCTGTGTATATCTTGCAAATAATATCTATATTTAAGTTACAATGTTGTGTATTCCTTAGAAATACCTATATTTTGGGTGACCCAAATTGTGTTTGCAAAACCATGCATTCATTCATTGGCTTTCAGAAAAATCATAACATTAGATGAACCCTATTCTTAGATGATAAACTTGTCTTTAACTTGTAAAAAGATAATTTATGTACCACGATTTAAAAAAAAAAAAAATTAAAGCACATAGAAAAATGGCATTAGGTGGTGGGATTTAATAGTTAATGAAGAAAAAGATAAAATGGCAAAGAAATATGCTTTAACCAGAAAATTGTGGATCCATTAATATTCATGTGAAGAAATACACGCTACCATAATCTTTAGATCAGGAATTTCATAAGGGGTGGGACAGAGTTAAGGGAAGTTCTTCCTTAGGTAATTTTGACAAAAAAAAATCTTTCAAACTTTGAGAGTAATTTACAAGTTAATTAGGAAGTTTGAAAAAACTGCCATAAATATGGCTTATTAATTTTTTTAATCTTTGTTATTTAAGTGGTGTTAAAAATGCACCTAAATCAATTGACAATGATTGATGCAAAGTATCTGGCTAGTGCGAGATATTATGTGACAGGAGTAGTGACTATAACATAGATTTAATCAGTTTAATTTATTTTAGTTCTCATTGTTAAGAGTAACTATAAACATTTAAGGGTGCACAACCCACCCTCTGGATCCACCCTTGCTTTGGATCACATCATTCTCTTCTTCAGCAGAAGTTAACAGAACGGTGACTAGATTATATTAGGAGCTTTCAAGGTTCCCAACTATTGATCCATTAATGCCTTGTCCAAATTTAAGCAAAGTGGCACTGTTTTGGTGTGCTTTGTAGAGAAAATTGCCTTTTGTATGATAGCAAACTCACTGTAAGGGCATGATTATGATGTAAAGTGTAGATTGTGTAGACATTTATTTGAGACAAACTTGTTTAAACTTGCAAATATGGTTTTATCATTAAGATTCTAATGATAAATATTATATAATTAACTTACTATGAAAAAAATGAATGTTAATTGTAAAATAAAAATAAAAACTATTTATGTCAAAGTACATTTAACTAAAAAATAAGTCTGTTTAATACAAATATATATATATATTCATACAATTTTATATTGTAATAAAGTAAAAAAGTTGTTCAACTTATTTGGCACTTGTATAGATAGCCACCACAATGTGTCTTAAATACATACAATTACTGTAAATAATACTAGTGTTAAGAAATTATATATAATTTTTTGTAAATTAATAAGTAATTCAAAAAAATTGGAAGGGAATGATTTATTCAAGTTGTGGAAATAATTTTAGAAGTTTTAGTTATCAATAGCCAATAGTTTTTAAAGTTATGGTTTGTGTATCTGTTATTGAAGTTAGTATTATTGATTTAACTAGTGTCTGGTACAAAATTCAGTTTTTGTATCTTCTTCCATATAACATAAACACAACTATTAATTCATAATAAACTCTATATTACATTAAAACTGGTATGATACTGTAACCTGGCTTAAAGTAAATATATTTCTTTTAGAAGTCTGCTTGGACTTTAAAGTAGATATTAATTTTCATCTCTTGAATTGACTCGTTAAAATACCAACTAAAACCATAGGGAACATTTTTAGTTTATTTCATGATAGAATTTACAATGTCTATAGTAGTACACTCTACACTAAAACTTTAATACATAAGAAATTCACAAACAAAGAGAAAAATTGGTCACACTTAACACTTCTTCCACTTGGCAAAGAAGCTGCCTATTAAATAGTGAAATGTTTTCCACAAAGGTTCTCAAAGACTTAGCTTATGTAACCAAATCTGGGGAAGATTGTTTCAAATGTACTTGCATTAAAATTATATACAAAAAGTTTTCGAACCTTAAAATCATTATTCTCTATACCTAGCACCAAATTATATATTTTTTTCTTTATATTACCAATCAGTTTCGCCTTTCATATACTACGATGGTTAAAGGTCGTGCCACCCATCCCTTTCAAGCCATCAGCAGGGGTTCCAACAGTTTAGTCTTGTGCTTGTGCCCACATATAAAGTACAGAAGGCCTACTGTGGACATTTCATTTTCACATTTTTCCAAATAAAGGACACTTTTTAATAACAAATATTTTTGAAGGTGTCCTGTACTAAGATATTTCACTTTACCATTTACCCTAAATTATTGTAAACATCAATTTAGATACATTTAAGCCTGAAGAATTGAAAATTAATTAAAATTGCATTCTTGCACCTTTAACCTTTTTTTTAAACCTAGTATCCTCCATTTTGGTTTGTTGTAACCTTAAAGACCTAGGCCTATAAGAATTTCAAAGTCACCTTTCTTCTATTAGGGTTTTGTAATTTAGTATTTGTTTTGAAATTTATGTCCGTTTTAGCCCATGTAAACATGTTAATTATGCTTTTAATCTCCTTCATTTCCCTTAAAACATGTTTTAAGTATTTGGGTTCATAAAAGTTTCCACACTAATTTGTTTAATTAGTTGGTAATAATTTGACTGTTTACTATCATATTGTATTTTTCAATTTAGCTTCTATTTAAATGGCCATAGTTTCTGCTAGAAGTTAAAACTAATAGACATTCATATATTTCTAAGTTGTAAGGCGCTCATTTGTTTCTATAATTTAAAACTTGTAGGGACATGTCACTGACACAAGACTTCACTATTGACTAAAACTACAATCCTATTCACATTGTTAGAATTTAGTGTACCTTGTACTAGTAGCCATCTTGTTGGACAATTCTAACAATATGCTGTGATACGTACTGCAGCAATGGTAGAGGAATTGCTTTAGAGTTTTCATTAGTCATATGTGGACTCTGTCTTGTATAATAAATATTTGTTATAGTTGAATTATTAGATTTTCACTAGATTGAAAAGCTCCAGTGATGATTAAAATTCTGTGAATTTTAAAATCTTAGCTAATTGATGAAAAAATCATATTTATTTATATGTATTTATTAAAATATATTAATTTATTGCATTTGTGTGAATAAAATAGCTTATTAGCATTATCTTAGCTTCATTGAAGTCCTTGAATAGAAATAGCCAACTGTTATATCATTGAACTGGTAGCTCCATTAAGCTTCAAAATCAAGTATTGGTACTGGCTAAAAGTAAAGTGGTTCATTGATAAATGACATTACAACAACTTGTTGCATTGCGCTCATACCAAATAACTAGCTAAAAAGCAATCCTTATATGGGACAGCACCTCGAATTTAACAGGTTTGACTGAAGGTTTGTAGCATAAATAAGGAAAAAGGAAGGAAAATGACATTCCTCATAGACCATTCTTTATCACCATTTGTGCGTATGAAAATCAATTCTTGAGTTTCCAAGCGGCAAATAAATTAATCTTTCATCATATACTTGAAATAAATAAAAACAATTTTTTTAAGGTAAATGAATGAAATTTTATTATTGTAAGCTTATTTCACTTGGTTGGGGACGAGTATAATATTTAATCCATGTTTTATCTTAGTAATTTTCTTTAGTTGTTGTAGGAAAATTTGCTATACCTAAGCATTCAATTGGAATCTAAATTATAAAGTGTTAAGAATATTATAACGGACACTATTTAATATTATCTTTGTAGATATGATTTTTCACTTCTTATCACGTTTAGTTTGTAGGTTACTTGGTTAGTAATCAAGCTTTTAATGCTAGTTCTAAATTGATAACTATTTAAGATTGTTACATATAAATATATATATCTTTCAAGAGATAATTACCGGTATCTAAGAATATTTGTTAAAATTATTAATGGAATTCTGAAAGATGTAAAAATTGGTTGGGGCAAATATGGCTTCTAAAAATGAAAATAGGACCACAGTTAACACACCACTGCCTCTGGACAAAAACTGTGAAAGTTTTCTTTTGAAGAAACAGCCAGCAGCTATGCAAACTTTCGTATTCTGTTTTCTTCCATCTGGATTTTTCTATTTGATTCATTAACACTCAACTATATCCCAAAAAACTAAACAATAGACATTAAGGAAAATGAAAATATAAAGAATGGTAGGAAACTTGAAGGAACAAGTCAAGGTGCAAAAAAAAAAAAGGTTTTCACTTTCTTTATTTTGTTTCTGTTGGACACATATCTTTATTATTTTATTTTTTCCTTTATGAATTTTTAAGTGTTTTTAGTGAGCTGCAAATATTTATTCTGAAGAGTTCCACTAAAACAAAAATTATTTGAGTGAAAATGGTTATTTTAATAAACTCATTCGATCATCAAGATTTTACTGTACCATTTAATAAATGATAATAATCTATAAACAGTGTTTCAATGCTAATACATTTCACGAATTATAAGGGGTCAAAACTTATTTTATGCTTTTCACACCATTGTTAAGGTAAAGTAATTATTGTATGCCTCCAAAATATAGTATGGTATTACTAGACATTCATATGAGGTGTACAAAATTAAATATTCTTGTTAAAAAAATTATTTATTTTTGGTTTTAATTTTTTTAAACTTATTATGGCCACTCTTGGTTTTATTCAAACATAATTAACAGTATAAATTAACAACCAGACCTCATACCATTAACTTATCACTTGGGGTGAAGATCAAAATTGAATAACAAAATAATAATTTGGGAAAATTATGCTTATCTTTTCTGTGGATTTGCCCCATCTATATATTAATGTCATGTTCAATGTGTGTAACATTTGTTAATTTAATGGAAATTGTGGCTCATGGAATTGATTTATCAAGCATTTATGTGTTTATTAACTTAACTTATTAATAGTATTGTTGCAATAGTTTAATGTGTGTGAACAAAAGTAGACTAATAATTGGAATGGTCCAATTTAAAAGCAAATTGAGATGGATTTAAGTGTTAATTTTGGTTCCTAGATTTATAAATGTGCAAAGGAAAAATGTACCTATGTATTTATCAAACTATTCCTGAAGAAATGATTTTGTTGGGGTTAGTAAGTTTGAGACCTCATTTATGTGTTTATGTGTATATTTTTGTTTTAAGAACATTAAATATTTACCAAAGATTCTTTTGTATCTTATTCTATAGGCCGTTCCACTCTCAAATTGCAGTACAAGCTCTTGTGGACTATTACCATCTCTTTCCAACCCATTGATTTCTCCCGTTGGCGCTGTCCTTTTTCTACTAAGCAGAGTTGCCATTTTGTATCTTAAATTTGAACGTCATTATTTCTATGAAATAAGCATGGCATATTAAAGAACATTCACTTATGCATCTTGTGAAATCAATTTAAACCACCATAGATGTGTTTAAATCACTAATTTTTTTTAAATTATAAAAATATGCATTGTGTCCTAGTTTCATGATTTTCCAAATGTGTGGAAAAGCCAGTAATTTATGGTAACTGTTATAATAGTTGCAGGGTTGCCACACACCTGGAAAACCAGGAAAATAAAGGGAATTTTTTTTATGTCTCGAAAAAACCAAGGAAACACACAGAATTTCACCAAAAAGCTAGAATTTACTAGAATTTGTTAGTGAATTTGGGCAATACAGTGCTTGCAAGCTTAAAATAGTAGGAACAATATAGACTAAAATTTGTAACTGGAGAACTGAGCAGTCTGATTGGAACACGTCTCTGTTATAATTGTGCTTACCAGCGGTAAATGCCGCACTTTTTCGGCTTCCTCCACTCGGCCCCGTGAATACCACCAACTTCTCGTTTCATCCACCCCCATTCCCAACTTCATCAAGCTCATGCTGCTGGTAGCTGAATGAATTCATTCTTTGGATTTTGGTGTTATTTGTCTGTTTAAAAAAGATTACTCCTGTTGAAAGAGGTAAGTATCCCAGATATTGTTTTTGTAGCGATGATTTAAGACTACCCTACCTATCTTGCCATTTTTATAATTTTTTAGAAATTGCCAAGATGTCAATATTGTCTGTTAAAATCTTTATGGGTTTTAACATTTTTATTAGTCTACTCTTGATTTAGCGAAGGTGGATTTACCTGGTTGCTGCCATGACCAGGATTTAAAAAAATGGAGTTTACTGTGAAGTGAAAATATTATGAAAATATTGCCTCCAGCCTGCTACTCTACATGGTACGGCTCCGTAACAACGCAGCTACAAACATCTCCCGTGACTTGGCGAGACTAGCTTTAACAAGGAGTGTTGTCACTCCTAAATGTAGCTGAATTAAAAAATAAACTATTCCTAAGGGGGCTTACGACCCCTTAGCCCCCTCTCCCTCCATTGGTGCGCCACTGCTTGCTACCATCTTATTACGTCAGGAGATGTCTAAATTCCGGAAATATATATATATATATAAATATCAAACAAACTCCCTATAATATTATTACTATACATTGCATATCGTCGTGTGTTAGTCCCCAACCCCACCAAACATCCGTTTTGGGTTGGTCTGTTCTCACTACAAACAATATTTTTCTTTATTTTCCTATGTTACAGTAATAGTAAAAAACCAGAACAATCACAATATCATACATCACATTTATTATTAACTCAAAAAGAGACAGCTACGCTATTCACGCCACCAAGTGGCTTGGTCATGTTTAGCACCCGCCTCGCTCTGAAGTAGAGTAGAGCTGAGGTATATTTTATTTGAACTACTTGTCTGAGTTACATGTGTATTCACTGTTGTGCTTGTGAGTGCCCGTCCTCTCAATAAAGATAATAATTGTGTCCTACGAGGTCCTCGAACCGTGGACCCGTGTCTCCCTTTCTAGTCCCTCGTTATCATATGCTATCTCTTACTTAAGTCCTCCGTCCTTCTCCACAGCCTGTTCTAATTATTTGTTTCATCAACTGTACCAAAATGAACTATAGTACACTCTAAACATATAATAGTCTACCCACGAGGAGTTGGCAGTAATATCAGACTCAAACCCAAACAAAAAATTGTTTATTTGTTCCCCTCATTCATATATAGGTACCAGAAGGCAAAAATCACCCACTGGTAAAAGTTTATTTTTTTTTCCCACCAGGGCAACGTATGGAAATGTCTACGTAGCCCTGGTGGAGTACCAATCATCCCCTTGACCGACCCCGGAGCTTCCCTCGCTCAGAATCTAGCGTCCAATAAATAGGGGATTCCCCAAGTTAAGTCGATCATGTGATGTAGACGGCGCTCATTGTACGCACAAGAATGCGCTTATAAAAACAATTATACAATGGAGTCATACACGAAGCCTCTTATGTTTGTTTATGCTTGTACCAGTCCAATGTTAATATTGTTGTAAAATTATAATTGTAGGTGAACTGAATATTGAATGTTTAAAACAATAATTTGGGAATAATTGCATAAAATATCCGACTTGGCTCGAAAAAATTCACTAAACCCAAACATGAATTTCAGTCACTATTATGTTTCTCAAATACCCTAGAGCTAGACTTACTGACCCTTGTCCCCGAATTGGTAGCCCTGATAAAGGCTTTGATTAAAGCATTACTATACAACGTGTATCTAAAACATTGCATCAAACTTTGGCAGGCTATTCCTTGGGTGAAAATAGAATAATTCACATCAGCAACCTAGGGTCCATCTTCAATATTAGGGGCGGTATTCACCCCTAAAGATAGAGCTAAAGACGACTGTTGTGTGAAATATTATGAAAACTGATTAAGGTATTACAACGAATCTTTGTATACTACTTATTGAAACCTTGATCATTAATAAACTAAATGTGCTGTTACAGTTACTCACCCCCATCATGTAAAAAAGGGGGCTGTAACACTTTTTTTTTTCAATAACATATGTCAGAGTAAGTATTACTAATTTTGACTTAAGATTACCAAACAAGGATTAAAAATTAACAAAAAAAGGTGTATTGGGGAAACTGTCTAGCTTTCCCCGTTTCTGAGATATCCACACCAGTTTGATCTCAGAGACAAGTGTAAATGCCTGCCAGGTAGGCAACCAGAATCGCAGTGTTACTTCGCACTGCAGTCGTATAACCATTTTTACCGGCACATGTGACTATGTATCAAGTACATTTGGTAAACAAGGCTGGTTTGTGTGTTTTGATGGAAAAACTCAGATACTTTTCCTTCTTCATAAGCTCCGATGTGTTGATATTTATCACATTAGCAAGTCATGCTCACACAGTTCACACTTGGGTGGGATTTTAATCATTACACTCACTGGAGTATTGAAAGCTTAATTAAGAAATACTAATTGTAGTTTTTGTATGTTTTAGTTCCTAGCTACAAAATCAGATTCATAGCAAGTGTTCAAAATGGCGGCCCCTAACATCATTGCAATAATTGGGGTGGAGTATCAATGACTTGCGTAATCTTTCGAAGACACGTGGTGTTTCTTGAACCTTATCACATGCAGCACCTATCCTCGCTAACAGGTCTTCCTCGGATTAAATGGCTGTCTCGTACAACAAAGCTTTGAAAAAACCCCACAGAAAAAGTCTAATGGATTAAGGTGAGGATAGCGTGGTGGCCACGCAACAGCTATACTGGTTGCCTACCTGGCAGGAATTAACACTTGTCTTTGAAATCAAACATGCATGATTATCTCGGAAACGGGGAGAGATAGACAGTTTCTCCAAGACACCTTATTTGTTAATTTTTACTCCATGATTTGTAATTTTAAGACAAAATTAGTAATACTTACTCTGACATATTTTATTGCAGAAAAAAGTGTTATAACCCCCCCCCCCTTTTTTTACATGATGGGGGTGGGTAACGGTAACAACAGCTTTAGTTTATTAATGATCAAGGTTTCAATAAGTAGTATACAAAGATTCGTTGTAATACCTTAATCAGTTTTCATAATATTTCACCCAAAAAGTCGTTTTAAGCTCTATCTTTAGGGGTGAATACCGCCCTTAATATTGAAAATGGACCCTAGGTTGCTGATGTGAATTATTCTATTTTCACCCAAGGAATAGCCTGCCAAAGTTTGATGCAATGTTTTAGATACACGTTGTATATTATTTGGTCCTCAGCATACCTGTCGTTAGTGACAGTTTCAACCACCAAGCACTGTAGTCTATTATGTAGGTGTGAGGAGCAAACTAGAATCACAGTTTTCCTCTATTGTAATTCATTTTATAATGTTTCTGGTGTTAACAACCTTAGAAGAAATTAAACCTGGCCATCTTGGTTGCATTCGTATCATTTAAATAGCTATAATTTTTTCCAGAAATAAAATCAGGGTATATTTTCCATCACACATCTCTAAATTGACGAAATGATCATTTGGATGGTTAATAGGTGACTTTTTTTTTCTATTTTCCTTGTTTGGCTCGGTTTCTTAACAATCTTTAAATCCGAGCCGTTCTATGCTACTTTTTATTTTAACAATGTATCATTTTCTTATTTAAAGTATAATTATTACAAATAGGCTAAGAACCTAAACACTACATTATCTTAATTCCCTATGTTAATCCCCCTAACCGTTACTAAGTTAACTAAATCTTATTATTAAGTAGATGTTCATCGCTGGTATCTCTACTTTAAGCCCGATGGTGACCAGGGGGCTGCCAAACAGCTACCGTTTTCCATCTTGACCCAGAAGCCCCAACTGCTTCAATTCTCTTCTCTGGTTGCCATGAGAAGGCACTAGCCGGCTTAGGGTTCTCTCCTGTGTCTGGGTTAATAGGCGACAAGTCACAGCAAGGGACAGATTAAGGTGGTGGAGTGATAAGTTGGAAAAGCTTGTCCCAGGTTCATCTACTTTCACTAGCAGGCGGTCCATATGGATATTTAAAAAAAAAAATGGGTGCACTTTCTAAACACATCAACAAACGACTCACAATAATATAACTTAATCTACGAATACACCAAACCAAGCGCCAATAATCTTACGAATTTGGTACTCACTCAGGAAAGAACCGGAGTCCCCTACCTAGACTTCTAATTCCTTAATCATGAATATGAGCTCCTAATAGTTTTATATTATTCTATTTTCATAGGAAGGGCCAATTTCTGACCATTATATTTTCACTTAAGTTGTATTATATAAAAGTCTCTTCTAATGAAAATTGGATTGTAACTTTGACGCGGACTAATGTTAGGTTGATCTAATCTGGTTTATTGTGAATGAAAGTCGGGGCTTGAATCCCGGCCATGGTGTACCAAGCGTATTCTTTACTGAATAATTTCCCACTCTCCCTCCACGCAAATATTGGTACATTTCATCCCAATTCTATCTTATTCATCCATACCCCATTAGAATAATTAAAACTTGTATAGATCGGATGGGTAGTAAGACATGTTGGGGGTAAAAAAATAAATTGTTGTCAAAAAACTAAAGCTATTTTTGTAAATGTAGTTATAGACACAATCTCCCCATCGCAGTTAAAGAAGAATACCAATGTTTAAGGCAATAAAAAAACTTCACCAAGGAGGACCAAATGGAGTAAGTAAATATTGTAATGTTGTCTGAGGGAAAAGTGGAAGTAAACACTGACAGAATGAATACATTTCTCTTTATTTCGTTCTTTCTCTTTTTTATGTGTTTAATGTGACAGTTGTGTCTTCACTTGAGTCTGTTGAACTAATTGATGGAATATGACAAAACAAAACACGCATATATAGGGCTACCATATCAAAATTTTCAAATGCAGGACATTCTTTCAGAAAATGCTGAAGTTTTGATTAGATAACAGGACAAATTATTCAAGCTAGTATTTAACATTTTTAAAACAGCTTACCTTATTCTTGTGTAGACGATGTTGATGCTATGTTGGTAACAGGGTACTTGTTCACAGCACTTACTTTTAATATTGACTTCTACAACATAGTTCTTTTTTTTTCAATTGTTGACATTTTGTTGTGAAAACATGTATATACAGATAAAGGTAAGATAATTCACTTTCAAAAAAAACATCTAATTATAGTAGGAACAGATTTGGTTGACCGAAGAAGAAAATAAGCCTTCAATGGTGGAAAGAGTTTGATTATAGTCTTAGTACTGCTGGAAATAAACTTATCCACCTTGTGTTGCTATGGCACAAGTGCTGTTGATAATTGATTTCAACAAACTCACAGAAGTCTTTAAGTTCTTCTGTACGAATTGTGTAAGTATATGTGAAAATAATTGAACATTTTGAGAACTATATTCTCTATGTCAACTGGAAATGTATCGGCAACATGTTGCAAGCAGTTATGCATAGTATGAGGTGGACATCCAACACTTAAGATATATTTATTTAAATCCCTTTTAAGTGTAGAAAAAACTTTTTTTTACAGGTTCTCGAGCCAGGCCCCCAAAATTGTCATTTGCATTGTTTTCACTGAAAGCATTGCACTTGGAAGATATATTATATTTATTTATAGTCTTGAAAACATAAGTGGAAACGGTCTCGGAAGTTTCATTGGAAACATAAGTGGAAATGGCCTCGGAAGTTTCAGTTGGAAACATAAGTGGAAATGGTTTCGGAGGTTTTATTAGAAAATGTGTTTAATTCTAATACTTTCGTTCAAATGCCATTTTCTTTGTAATCAAAATATTTACAAGGCCTAGAATAGGAAAAAGTTTCAAAGCACCACGATTACTAGCGTCAGTCCCTAACCCAAAATATGAAACATTGTTATTTAAAATTTTAGTGAGAAGATCTATGGAATGAGAGGCAATTACATTATTAATAATAGCTATGTTTTTGTCCTGCCACAAGCTAATGTCTTTGCAATTTCGGAATCAGAAAATATCGCTTTGTTTCATTTAGATGTACAATCCATAGAACTGTAAAATTGATGATGATTGATGACACACTGGATGAAATGCTAATCTTGCCTCTGTTGCCTAAACTTGTCTGTGGAAGAATTTTAGGAGCAAAAAAGGAATCAATATTGTGTGATACAGTATTGGGCCTAAGTGATTTTTTAAAATGTTTTTCACTATTGATATGTCTGACCAGCTCACATATATATCCAACTGCCACAAAACAATAGCATATTCCGCACTATGCCTCACTTTAATTGCGACCAACTTTAAAACACGGATTCTTTTGCCTCAGTTTCTCAGAAAATTTACCTTTTCTTTCACTTTCATCAGTTTCACCGCTTAGAGTTTTAGACATATTCAAATTATGTATATAACACAGTACTTAAATAGAATGATGAACACAATAAATTGCATCTACTTTATTGGCATACATTCGTACACAGTACAATAACTCACAAGGTTACTAGACACAGGTACAGGCCATACAGCACAACCTCATCGGTAACTCACTGGCCAAGATCAAGAAGACGGTTAATCCTCGAGCGGCAAACCACGTGACACTGAACTGTAGTTGCCAGATGCTAGAGGGGCAGGAATGCAGGATTCCAATGTCATATTCTGATATTCATTTACTAAATTACATTATCACATGTCATGACCCGTGTTACGTGTAATAGTTTTTCTGTTCATTTTTTAAAAACTTTTCAACTACAATTCAAAATAAACATGAATATTATTTAATGCCGGACAGTTAAAAAGAAACGTAAATGTCTGCCGGACCAACGCACAAATTATAAAAAACAAAACATGTCCGTCAGAAGCCGGACGGGTGGCAATCCTACGCAATACGCATATTCACAACGACAACACCGAATTTGGTTTTTAATCTTTGTTAGGCCCATAAGCTCTTAACTGTTGGGGTAGAGGGGGCAGAACGAACACATTTTCACTTTAAATTGGAAAATAGAAACTCTTTCTTAGCAAAAAGAATAACTCATTCTGTAAGCCATGTGATAAAGTTTACTTGATTCATGCATTGCTCCAAATGGGAATTTTCAAATTTCTGTGACCTATTTCAGTGGTCGAATTGTCTAAGGCGTCACTTTCATGATAGACTGGCCTGTTGAAGACGGGGAGATCGGGTCTCGGTCGGTGTACTAAGGGTAGTTTTTCCTAAAGGGTTTCTCACACACCCTCCATAAAAATAGGTGTAGATATACTTTAAATTATACCTTCCCCACCCCTACTCCAAGTGCATAATTAAGTTAATATAATTTTTGTGCGCAAGTCAGTAGCGAGCCAATAATTTAAGGAGGGAGGGGGGGGGGAGGGGGGCTGGTGGGCACATCCCCCAATTGCCTGAGGCTATAATTTTTTTTTAGATGATTAACAGTTTTAGAAGCTATCTAAAGAATTTTTTTTATGGCAACACAACCCCCTATCTGCCGGAGGCTAGGAAAAATCTACATATTTAAACACCTATAGAAGTTTTCTAAAATGATTTTTTTTACAGTAACATAACCCCCTAAATCCTGAAGGCAAGGAATAATTCTAAATATTAAATAACTTTAGAAGCTATCTAAAGTGTTTTTTATAGCAACATTACCCCATTACTCCCAAAGGCAAGAAAAATTACTGGATATTAAACACCTTTAAAAACACTCTGGAGTTCTTTTTATGGTAGCACAGCCCCCTAATTTGTACTTGTGCCTTAATTTTGATATTGTTTGAACCATAAATAAAGCTATATATATTTTGTTCATTAAATTTCGGGGGGGGGGGATTTGAACCCATAACCCCCCTCCCCCCGACTACTGCCTTGTATGTGCGTATATTCCGAACGGGTAGTGAGTGAGATGCGGTGTAAAAAAAAAACAATCCTGAGAAGATGGTGTCCATATTTTAAATACAAATAAATAAATATGTTTATTTTCAATAGAAGGCTTACTACTACAACTGAACAATGTTGAGTTATTTAGTATTTAAAATAATTGCGGAAATATGATTGGAAAGTTCAGCTTATGTAAAGTACTCTTAAAATTATATTGATGGGAAAATGAGGGTTGCCCTTATGTTTGTAATGTTAAACAATGTATAGAAACTAAATCTAATCAAAATCATTAAAGCGGATTTTAGGAAAATCGATTCTTTATAATGATTATTATTGTTATTATTATTAGCACCGCGTTTTACTACCCGTTCGGGTTACATGCACTTACGCTAATGTGTAATGATAGGATGATTGTGACATGAAATGGAAGACCTACAGTTTAACGTGGAATCCGAACCACGGTGGAGGCCTGGCATTCCACACATTCACAAGTTGTGATTAATACACGTCTTGTCAAAGGTGAAGGTAGGGTTTGGCAATCAGATAAATTTTTACCAGGACCGAAGTTTGATCCCCGGACCCCCAACACAGAAGTCTGATACCTTACCCCTAGACCTCCAGCCATTTAGAAAAAAAAATCCATGATGTAGTTCACAAACGAGCTATACCGACCTAACAGCCGCTGCCGTTAGTGATTATAGTACCAACATTTGTGGATAGAAGGTGTCATGTAGACAGAACAACGAGCCCTCCTGCCGTTGATCTCAGTTTTCTAAACTGAAGCTGCTATTTCTTCGCCTCATTGGTCCTAATATGATGAGTTTGATCCCGTTCCAGACCCACTGCTTCACAGATACATTTTGGAAGCGGCGGGGATCGAACCCGGAACCTATTAATCTGTAGCTAGGAACTTTGATCTTCAGTAAACCACCCTTAATTTTAAAACTAGATATATAATTCCCAAACTTATCGCAGGAACCTCATGAAAACACTAGATACCAACTTTTAATCCAATCGGTAAAATGGTTTCGGTTCTAGGCCGAGATATAGACAAAGAGACAAGCAGAAGACGTCGACATTTATCAAAATACTGAGTTCACTGTTTTTCCCGATCACAATACTTCTCTCTACAAGGGATCGAGATAAAATAAAAAAGTTGATTAAAGAGGTTTTTTGTTCAAAACTTAACTGACACACATAGAGACCCACCTCGGTAGAGTAGTTAGCTAACGCGCTAGTTTCGTGTTGAGATAGACTGCCGAGGACGGGAGATCGAGGTACGAATCTCGCTCGTGTGAACTGGTGTTTTTTTTTCCCTAGATGGTTTTCCACTCTCCCTCTCCACGCGAATGCAGCTTCACGTCCTCTACATTCAACCTTCCCAATTACTAACCCATCAGCGTAATTACAGTAGTCCCATGACTTCTTTGGTGCTGACTGACAGCTCACAGCTGACTTCCGACAGTCAACATTTAGGTATATACCTCAATTTTGACCGCCAGAAGTGACAGCTGCTAAACACATGTTTTTGCAGATCATATAGTTCGGCGTAGGGATACATAATTTGGTCTGGTAATTTTTTAAAGCTTTTAGCTGTCAGCTGTGTGCTGTCAGTCAGCACCAAAGAAGCCATAGGGCTAGTGTAGTTAGTACTCAAGCGTATAACCCGAACGGGTAGTAAGACGCGGTACTAAATAAAAATAAAATAGACAAATCAAATCTCTACTCAGGTGATATCGTACCGAGATACATAAATCTGCTACACATCTGTCGTAAACAGGCTCAGGGATATTATGTTGACATATTGAAGAGGCCGACTTTCTCTTCCGTAAACGAGAAATATATAGCTCGCATCTCTTACTTCAAAACGACAGCAAGTTAAATAAAAAAAACTTAAACAGAGAAGAAAAGATGAATTATAAGATACATGGATTAAGAGGATAAATGTCAAGTTCATATTAGATACCAGGGAGAGCCATTAGCTTGTTTTTTTTAATTGCCGTGTATAACTACCTTTTAAGTCTATATGCATGTATGAAAATTACATTAATGGTGTAGGAATTATGAAGGAAGCATTCTAGAGGTAATCTACCCGCATTTGCGTGGAGGAGAGTGGAAAACCAATTAGAGAAAATCGCCTTCAGTAAAGACGACCAGGATTCAAGTCCAGATCTTCCCGTCATCAGCAGGTCAACCTAACACGAGAGTGACGCCTTAGATCATTCGGCCACTGAAGCGGGTTTGCCTACTGATTTTAGGGTAACGAGTTCGAGTCCAATGTGAAAAATATTTTTAGTGATATTTAACTTTTCATGCAGAGTAGCATGGATTGGACGTATATTTAGAAATAATGAATTTTTGGTCAACATTTCGGAAGAAAAAATAGAAGGAAAGATAAGAAAAGAGCCGCCTCGGTGTCGTAGTTGGCTAACGCGCTTGTCGTGTTGAGCTCGACTGCTGAGGACGGGGAGATCGAGGTTCGAATCTCGGTCGGGTGAACTGAGGGTGGTTTTTCCTAAATGGTTTTCCACTCTCCCTCCACGCAAATGCGGGTTCACTTCCTCTAATTAAACCTTCCCAATTCCTAATCCATTAGCGTAATTAGTACTCAAGCGTATAACCCGAACGGGTAGTAAGACGCGGTGTTAAATAATAATAATAATAAGAAGAAGAAGAAAAGGACAACCGAGATTGGAATGTAGAAAGCAGGTTATGGCGGATAGTGATGTAAGGAACTACAAGGAAATGAAGATAAAGACTAATAGTAAAGAAGAATGGAAGAGCAGTGAGGATGCCAACCAATCGCAAGATTGAAGATAATATGATGATAATGCAGAAAAACGTTTAAGTTTTTTTTTTTTTTTGTCGTTTGCTCGAAAAGGAAGCGAAAACGAGTCATTCACATAGGGGAAATTTTGAGTTAAATTTTCGATCCCCTATACCATTGACTGACTGTTTAATCCGGAAACATCCTGTAGAGAAGGAACCACAAGGAACGTAAAGAGTGTCTCGTTAAAGTAGTGAGTATTCCTAGAGGAACCATCATTCTGAGGTTAAACACGGGTACTAACTAACACGAGAGAAATCGTGTGAGTGATGGATGTTGTAACGAGTCTAATGAGAATCTCTAACAAATGAGTCAGCGGAATGATAGCTCTTTTATACGCCATACACTACCGTTTGATGGCTGCGTTGAGGACTGGTTTCTAAATACACGCATATGGCCTGCAATAGACACAATCTCACACTTTGACGGAAACTCGCTCGTCACGGATATAAAAGGAAGAGGAAGGTGTTTGGGAAGTCTCAGTGGTGTGTCGGTCCAGATCTAGGCCTCTCCTCCTCAGGTGTTCGTTACGACTTCTTGCGGTGATGGCTCTTTCTCAGGTATGGCGGTGTTGCTTTCCGTGGAGAATTCGACAGTCACAGTACGATTTTATTAGAAAGAACCTTTTATCACATCTAGAAAACTTACTAATTAATTGATTAATATTAGCACCACGTCTTACTACCCTTCGGGTTATACGCACTTACGCTAATCTGTAATGGTAGGGTGATTGTGAGATGAAATGGAGGACCTACAGTTTAACGTGGGATCCGAACCACGGCGGAGGCCTGGCATTCCCTACATTCACAAGATGTCTTGTCAAAGGTGAAGGAAGGGTTTGGTAATCAGATAAATATGTGCTGGGACCGAGGATTGAACCCCGGACCCCACCCCTATACCACCAGATCACCTAGAAAACTTACTATATAGTAGGATTTAAATAGGAAGAAACTTTTAGAAAATAAAACATATTTTTGCAGGGTTTTTTTTAGCCCAGGATCTTACTACCCATCCGTATATGCGCATAAATACTTACTAGCTAATGTGTTAAGGATCAGGAAGGCTTATTTTATAGGAAGTGTACCAACATTTTCATGGAGAGAGGGATCAAAAAAACCATATAGAACAAAGCGCCCTGAGTACACCCGAACGGTATTCGAACCCCGATCTCTCCGTCATCGGCAGTCCAAACTTTTGAGACCTTAGACCAGGGGTCAGCAACAGGTCGATCGCGATCAACTGATTGGTCTCGTAGCAATTTTCAGTCGATCGCGTAATAAAATCACATCGCCTGAAAACGCAAGCTTACCTTCCATTATTCCCCTATGTTACCATATATAAGATAGGGCCATAGTGTAATCAATCAAGGTAAGAATGCTACCTTTCTGGGTAAAGTGAGTGTACGTTTTATTTAATATATTTTATATAAATGAAGGACATAAGTATTAGAGGAAATATTGAATTTAAGGAATAAATACAAAATGTATTAAAAAAATAATAATTAAAAGTAAAGTGGAGAAACGAGAAGTGATCGCGGGACCTTTGATAAATGTAAAAGTCGATAGGGCTCAAAAGGTTGCCAACCCCTGCCTTATAGACCATGCATCTATTGAAGTGTGTTTTTTTAGTTTTTTTTTTTACAGTTAGCAATGATCACATTTTACTATATTATATAGCTAAGGGTTCCCGGTTACAATTTACGATCCAAAACATGTATCATTAAGGAAGCCTGGTGTTGGTCTATTCTAGATTTAAGTTAGTTTATAAGTCGTTTGTTGATATATTCAGTAGGTTCAGAAAGTGCTCGTTAAACACTCAAATAATAATTAAAAACTGTATTATAAGTGTTAGTTCAATTATATTTATAATACCTATCAAACGTAATATTACTTCACGTATGAATGGGTGAAAGTAGATCTATTGACTTTTTTTTATATCTTTCATATAAGGAAAGAGCTTCCTATAAAAATCGAACTGTAGAGATTCTTTCATATATTCATACGTCAAGTCACGTAATATTTTTGTATCTGTCAATTTTGGTAGATATTCCTACCTAGAGAATAAAGTAAAATTTTAGTAAAACAAGAAATCAAAAGGGGTAGCGGCTATAATTAAAAAGGGAAAATATTATATTTTTTCATCTTTAAAAAAATGTATTTATGATTTATGTGATCTTTTAAAATCTTCATATTTACAATAAAAGTTATTTATTTATATTTATGTCTATAAGAAAGTAAAACAAATTTGTATATTCACATCATTTCGTTTTTCGCGTTTAGTTAGCAGACTGGTATGATTATGCTTCGTTCATTTCCTTAAAAACTTGGTTTCTCCTCTCCTTCGCCCCCCCCCCCCCTCTTCCCCATAATAATACCTGATCCGTCAGGCACCTAGAGGAAGAACACTGTTTTTCTGTAATATATATTTAATACTGTTGTTCAAATCAAATTAAATACCCATACTTATTTTTAAAATATAGATTATAAAATGTACAGTAAAGGTTTCAAGTCTATAGCTAATTTAATTTCTAAACTTCGCTGTCGCATAGGCCTTCTCGTAAACTTTCTTTCCCCCCCACTAAGTCCACTTTTATCAAACATTCCATTCTTTAAAGACCAAACGTCGCACCAGGGCCCAAGTTGTTAATGTTACGGCACTGTTTATGCCACAAACACTCAGGGGAAGTTTTAGTACTTAATTTAAGAGATAATCTTGTAATTAAATAATGTTGAAAATTATCACGAAATAAATAACGAAATTACTACTGCGAAATATACGATGAATATTCATATGGTAATAGTGAATACTTAATTATTATTTTTTTAATCAGAGAATAATTTGTGTGTGTGAAACAAAAGCCTAATATAGGGCTATATTTGTAAACAAACAATCAAACTATATTGAAACTAAAAATTCATTATATCTTTTTTTTATCATCGCGTCTTGTTACCTGTTCAGGCTAACGCATATATGATAATTAATCTACTGAGGTAGGGATGAGGTAGGAAGCAACTTAGAGGTAATCTACCAGCATTTGCATGGAAGGAGAGTGGTAAGCCGTTTAGGGAAAACCACTCTCAATAGACCCACCCGAGATTCGAACCCCGATCTCTCCATTATCAGCAAGTCAATCTAACACGAGAGTAACGCCTTAAACCATTCGGTCACTGAAGCATGTGTTTACATCTTTAAAATACATATAATTAAAATCGTTTCCCTCAAACTAATTTTAGAAACAAATATATTTGGTTTTACATTTGTTGAAAGGGATCAAAGATAAAAATAATAGCTTCGATGTACCTAGCAAAATAAATTCTGAGTACGCCATTTCATTCAAACATTACAATAGCCCGAATGTGTGGTAAAACGTAATTTAAAATATAAATATACTGTATATTCCCCTAAAAGTAAAATTTTATTAGAAATAACCAAAATTTGGCAGATAGAAAAGTTGCTATATTTACTTCCAATTATTCATATGTCAAGTCAAGTCATGCAAAACTACAGCTACCACTTTTGATAGATGACATCAATACCTACAAAATAACAATAGTAAAATAGTAACATGTTATCAAAGTTGGCAGTTAAAAAAAAAACTTTTCCTAATTTCTAAAGTTTCTTCCAACAGAATCATGTTTATTATATTGTATAGGATGTATATATCATGTATGTATTTATTTGTTATGTATTATTGATCTATGAGTCAACGTTCTAAAACAATCTGTGAGTATCTCGACCTATTTTTCCCTACTACCGGTTCTACTGGTTCCTTCTATTTGTTTAGAAAGTAAACCCTGTACGTTGTAGTCAGTATAAAATAAATACATAGCCATCGTCACGTTGTATCTTTTACCCTCGTCATTTAATTTGTGCGCGGGAAACTGAGCTCAAGTTAAGACGGGCTCTCATCTTCCCTCGATATTTGAGAGAAGACAAACTTTCTTTCACTTTCTCTGGGTACACACGACTTGTCTGAGCCAAGTTGTTTGGATGTAACGAGTCGGTAGGTCTCGTCACTAGAGTCATTGTTATCATCACAATCATCATCATCATTTTAATATCACCGTCATTGTTTAATCATCACCATCATCATTTTAATATCACCGTCATTGTTATCATCTTCATAATCGTAATTAATATTTCGAATACTCGTAATTATCTATGAATACCATTGTTATTGTTATCATCATCATCATCATCATCATCATCTTCATCATTATAGTCCTCATTATTTCCATCACCATTGCCATAATAATTATTATTATTATTGATTGTAGTAAGTAAAAGTTATTAATACCATCGATTTTTATCATAATCGTTATTAAAATGTAATCATAGCTATAATAATTTACAAATATAATCGTTATTGTTACCATCATCATCATTAACATAGCTATAATTATCATTATTATTATTATTATTATTATTATTATCATCATCATTGCCATAAAATAATTTATTGTAGTGTTAAAAAATACCAAATAATTGTTAGTATAATTGTTATTATTATCATAATTATAATCGTAGTTAATATTTCATCATAATCATAATAATTTATAAATACCATTGTTATTGTTATTCTTATCATCATCATCATCATCATCATCATCGTCATCCTTTTTTAGGATCATCGTTATTGTACCCTAGGGGTACGCGCACCAAAGTTTGAGAAATATTTCTTTTAGATAAAATTGTTAAATAAATATCTCCAGGACTCATTTTTGAAATAGGCTACTGGATATTTAATAAAAATTAATTATGATCAAACCCGAACCACTGGGCACGTGGACCAAGGCATCAGATTCGCCTTGTCCTGTTTGCCATTGGCGGGGAGGTCTGAGTTCGAATCCCAGCCGGGTGGGTGTACCTATGATATATACTTTTTAAAAAACGGCGAGAGCCCGCAAGTGAGCTATACCGACTGAGCGGTCGCCGCCATTAACGATGATAGTGCCAACATAAGTGGATAGATGCTGTCATATGGTCAGCCCAACCAGCTCTACATCCGTTATTATCAGTTTTCTAAACTGAATCCGCTACTTCTTTATTTAAGTAGCTCCTTATTTTCCTCGCGAGGCTGAGTTGAACCCGTTCCATACCCACTGCTTCACAAATAAATTTTGGGAGCACCGGGGATCGAATTCGGGACATCTGAATCTGTAGCTAGGAACTCTGACCACTAGACCACCCACCAATAATAAAGTAAAATGTTATAAATGTTGAATACAACAAAAAAAGTATTAAATTTATAATTATTTTTTTATACTAATATCCTACTATCGTTAAGGAATTGTGTTCCTGATAATTATCTCTTTCCTAAAGGACAAGGAGCTAGAATTCCTGCTGTGAGCAGCAGGAAGGAAAGGGGGAATGAGGGGGAGGGAGGGTTATAAATGAAATTCGGAGCTCATTATAAATAAAAATGGGACCTAAGAAGATAAATACCCAATTTGTGGATGTAAAAACAACACAATATTTAAAATTTCTATCAATGTTTCAGCGGTGTGTGTTGGTAGCCGTAGCTCTGGTCTGTGTGAGCGCACCTGCAAAAGGCGGGGAATCACACGCTAGCTCCTACGCCTACTTCAAAGGCCCGGTAGAGGGACCCGCCAAGCAGGTGGTGCTTCATGACGGCCATATCAGTCAAAGAGACTTGCTTGGGCACGAAGGAGGACACGAAGATGACCACCTCACCATCGACTATATTGTGAGTGGGGTAAAAACTATAGACTTATTGATCCTATACTCCGCTTGCTATACCGATACCACTGTGCCGACAGCTGTCATTAATAATTTTCTTTGTCTGTGACGTCACTTTGATAATACAACTAGCATACTTTTATTAGTAAGGCTATGGTTTTATTGGATGGATGCGTGCTCTAACCAACTGTTATTCTGACGAATTCGTCCGTTCTGTTTTTCAGAATAAAGTGACTATAACAATTAGGGGAGAGTCGTGTAGTACCGGACACTTAAGATTTTTAAACTTAATTTTTAATTTTATTAAATGAAAATGAGACAAATGACATGTAAATATTAAGATTACATGTGTATTCATATACCTGCTGTATTAAAATAGCTTATATAAAATATTCTTATTTCTAGAGTCATTTAAAAAAGTAGGCTTAGTTCACTTTAAAAAAGTACTGTCGGGTAGTACCGGACATATTACAATATTACAATTTTTTAATCAAATTTGGACACCAAACTTCTCTTATTGTCTTAAGATGCTTTCTCACAAGAGTCACATTTATAAAAAGAGGGATTTAATTCAGTATTGGCACAATTCTCGTGCGCCCACCCTTGGCAAAAGTCACACTTTATCCAATCCTCGTCAAAATTTTCTCCGCATATTATGCAGTCGGTTTTATCTTCAACTTCTTCGCTCATAAGTTGTGCCGAAGTTTTGTTAACTTTTCTGTTATTTTGATGTAATTTTTTTTCTTTTTTTATCGTGACTTCCAACTTAGTTTTTGATTTTCCCATTTTCGTTAATTGTTTTTCTTCTAACTGAGCTTTATAAGGACTTGATGTTAGTATTTCGCTCTTAGCACCACGTCTTCTTCTAACATTTAACCTACGTTCTGCAGCGACAGGCACTGGTGACACTTGTGTGATTATGGTGTGGAAAAATCCAGTTGAAGGAGTTGATGACTGTGGAGTCTTTGATGTTGAAGTTTGTACGGTTGAAGTTGACTGTTGTGAAGTCATGGAAGTAAATAACTCTGGAAATGGAGGTTGTGGAGATACAGAAGTTGAGGCTCTTGGAGAGTCAAATGATGGCTGTAAATTTTCGTGTCCATAATTTGATGTGTGTGGAGTCTTAGGGGATATTGATTGTAGATTTCCTGGATCATCTTTCAATAGCTCTGAGTCTTCATAGACAGAGTCGGGAATATCTAGTCCTTGCGATGGCAAATAATCCAAATCTGTGAATATGTTTGGATTATATGGATGTATACCTGTACATTCAAAGCCATTTTTAGCTATATCCATTCGGCAAATTTTGGTAAAAGCATAGCTTACTAATCCAACAACATCATAATCTGTTATCCTGGAAAAAGGATTCTGTCGCATCCAAATAGCACAAGCTTCATTATATGACTCTTTAAAAGGCTTCATTATGGTCCTATCAAGTGGTTGCAGTTTGTGCGTTGTGTGGGGGGGCAAACTTAATATATGAACATTGTGTTGACGTGCAAACAGAATCACGTCAAGCTCCTTGTGGCTGCAGTGACCATCTAAAATGAGCAGCACAGGTTCATGTTTAGTAGGATGGACACGTTTGACGAACTCTTGAAGCCACTTCAGAAAAATTTCACCAGTTATCCATCCACTAGTTTGAGCAGCAAACAAACTTCCAGGGGGTGCACCAATCATGAGGCGGTTGTTCATCCTCTGCCTAGGAAATATAAAGAGAGGCGGGATAAACTGGTCTCCAGAAGCATTTACGCAAAGAAGCACAGTGACCGTACGACCTCTTTCCCCAGACGTTAATTTTCCAACTTGTTTTTTCCCTTTTATGGATATAACTTTAGAGTCATTTGAATGAACGCACGTAACTCCTGTTTCATCTGCATTGAAAATTCTACATGCAGAAAAGGAATATTTACTTTGAAGTTGATTAAATTTTTCAAAAAATCTAGAAACCTGAGGTTTGTTGAAACCAACTGCTCGTTGCATGCTAGTAGATTCAGCGGTTCTTAATGTGATTTCAGGGTGTCGTTTCATAAAATCATAGTAGAAGTCCTTACCAGCACACTTCTTTTTCTTGTTGAAGCGGTGATCAAGTTTCAAGGCTTCGGCCACATCGAAAGCCAACTTCCCAAACTCCTTACGACTCAATGGCATCAAACGGTTATCAAGGTCTTTAATGTGTATTACAAGTTCCTCTTCAAAATTTTCTGAGAAAGTAGGTTTGAATCGCCCCATGTCAGGACCTATTTTTACTTCATTTCCTAATTTTAACTTCGCTACTCTGTCTCCTAAGGAGCTTTTAGGAACAGCGTATGTATTTGCCGCCTGTCTCACTGTCATAGCGTTACTTAAAACTTTCTCTACAGCTATTTTCATGTTCTCTTCTTGCCACTTCCCACGTAAGCCTACTTTTTCCTTTTTCTTTAATTTAGGCATAGTGTAAAATTCCAGAATCGGTTACCTGAAAGAAAAAGTTCTATGAAGACAAAATAAATAAATATATATAATTTAGTATTATATATATATAATTTAGTATTATATATATATATATATATATATATATATATATATATATACCTAATCTGAGTAATCTTATCTAACCTTAAATTAAGTGTTTTATTTGAGCTTTATTTGTTGTTAATGTTGATACAAACTTTGTGGCATCCCTTAGTTTGTCCGGTACTGGACGAAAACAACTTGTCCGATACTAGCCGATCTGTAGGGCAATAAAATAATGGTAGTCATTCCAATAATATTTTCTTTGTTGACCAAATCAATATTATAACTTATTCATGAGTTTACCCTTTACCTTATATCCAATAAACAAACTAATTGTAATTACCGTGTGGAGAATGAGAAGTCTTGAAAATGTAGTTGTAACAATGAAACAAATCACATAAACTACACAAACACTCGTGGGAACCGTACGGCTCGAGGGCGCGCCTTCAACTAACGGTTGTCTTTGGCTGCAAGCAAGAGGAGTAATATTATATCCGAGAGGATTCTCTAGCTAACGGTAGTTTACTGAAACATGATCTGTCCGATACTAGCCGCTGTCCGATACTATACGACTCTCCCCTAATGTGTATTCTAAGGAAATAATATAATTTTCACTCATTGCATCCTTGACATACACAAGATTGATGACATAGAAGATTTTAACTATTTGGAAAGCCCTTTATTAAAAATGTACTTATGAACTGAAAAACAGATTAGTAAACTGTTTGCTTCAAGGGAAATAAATGTAGAATACCTTAATTATTGTTGTCCATTTCTTGAGAATTTTTTCCCACACTAGGCGCGATAGGTCTCTATTGTGTTTTTTATTTTTTTTATTTCAAATAACACATATATATATTTTCTAAAACTAAACTAATCAGTGTTCCCATATTCATTATTATAATATAGCAATACACAATACTACCGTGATGTTTAACACAACAAGACAAGTATTAGTACGAGTTCACAACAAAAACAAAAATCATTTGAGCGTCTAACTTTTTCTTACTAGTTCGTTATGCGTCATCTGATGAACAGTGCGTGGGCACTAAACAATTTATAACATTTATATTATTTGAGTGTTCTGACAGATTTATCAGAACTATTATTTGTCAGAACACACATCCACTATAACCATGGCCTAAACGAGCTGTAAGTCGTAGCCAGGCGAAAAATCTCTCAAATCAAATTTATTGCTTGTACAAGTCATAGGATTTGTAGTAAAGCCTAACGTAATTTCAGACGTTTTGTTATCTTTGTGCAAATACGCAGCTAAATACTTTTTTTTTAATATTTCAACCACTCTTTAATTGTCGAGAACGCATAGCCCATAGTTTTAAGAGAATAGCACAGTGTGTACAAGAAGTTGAAGCACATTATTATCAATTAAAGCGTTTATAGTTGATACATAGTGAATAGTGCAAAATCTAATAAGTTTATTTAATTTTAACTTTTTAAATGCTATGCATGGAGTTAAACATTGCCAATCTGAGCTTGAGACGTATTAGCCAATGAGAACGTGAGAAGGGGCTACAACCAATTAAAGGCCAATAAACAAAACTCGAGGGTCATTGCAATCCTGTAACTGGGACATTGAGTGAAGGTAAAACTGAATGATGGAGAGACCAACAGCGCAGAGATAGGAAGAGGAGTAAGGTAGGAATACTGTTTGTCACCCAGTCTGTTCAACTTATTTGGAGAGTGGCTAGTCGGGAAAAACATGGAGGAGCGTGGCAATTTCAGGATAGGAGGAAGCGTCATCAACACAATAAAATACACAGATGATATAGTAATAGTATTGTTGGAAAATATTTAAGATGAGTTGTAGGAAATGATGGACCAGCTGGTGGAAATAGGAAGAAGATATGGCATGGAGATCAAGATTGATAAGTCAAAAGTGGTTGTGATTTAGAAAATTAAGAGCTGCTGAAAATCATAATTGGAAACCAGGAGTTGAAAAACAACAATAAAAAAAAGGTTACTGCTGACAAATAAGCTGAGTTTGGAACTAAGGAAGAAATTGATGGAATGCTACGTTTGTAGCATCGCGCTGAATGAAGCAGAAACTGGGACTCTTAGGAAGACGTAAAATAAATAATTGGAGAGCTTAGGAACGTGGTACTGGAGAAGGCTTGAGACTATCAGGTGGACATACATTGTTACAATTGAAGAAGTTCTAAGAAGAGTGGGTGAGAAGAGAACCATTTTGGATGTGATTCTTCAGTTTAAATCAAACTGGATTGGATTCATTCTTAGGAGGAGTTGCCTTCTGCACGACGTCATGGACGTGAAGATACAGGGAAAGAGGAGCTTAGGGAGAAGGAGACAAGGTGATTGGTGGTCTAAGTTCACTGAAAAAAGGAATAAAACCTGTCGTAAGACAGACCACCTAATATAATAATAATACTAATAATAATAATAAACCCAGCAAAGATAAAATATCTCCTGTTCACATTTGTAATGCCTTGTCGTAGCCATACTTGTTTTTTTTTATCAATACATATTCTTTGTTTTAGGCTCAATGATCACAATAATTATTGTAAATATAATAGATAATAAAGTTCGAATATTAACATTTTTATTATTTTATATGGCATTAATAAAACCAGAGCCAAATAAAAAAGATTTAATTGTACATGACCACCTACAGTTAGGTTAAAATTATGCTTCAAATGATACAGTTGTAGCACTATTGAATTAATTCGACCCTCGTTGGGCATCGATTGTAACACCATTGAATTTAATCGAGCCGCTTTGGACGTCGATTGAAACACTACGGATTAGTTCCTTGATATAATAATGCTGTGATGATGTTTAGGTTGTCTATAACTCCGTGGTCGAGCACCTATCATCACTGTACGGGAAATATACCGTTTAGCCAGCTGTCTATAGCTCCGTGGTCGAGCACTAATTAGAACGGTATAATTAATAAATTAAAGAAAGAAAACTATTGATGGCTGTTGTTTCACACACGGTTTATTTAAAAGACATCTGTTAATTTCTTATACATACTCCAATTAAATACTTTATATCAATGCACACTTGTGATATTAATGTAAGTTATGTTATACTGTGACTGCCAGTGTGTGGCTCTGACTGATTTGTGCGTGGGCGGGGGTGTTTAGCTTCCGCTGTGTGTGGCTTGTTCGTGGGGTGCCCTGAAACATAAGCACAAACATTTTATATATGACATACCCCTTGCCTTTTGCTCCCCTCGTCTACAGTGTAAAAACTAACTAATAAAAAGAGTCCTGGCGACAGGTGTTGTGAAAGCTAGCTTCTTATTCGTATAGGGAATTGGCGACTTTGCTAAATACTGCGGAGTTGTTCCTTTTAACAGGAAGAATGGTATAAAAATATATTTTAGTAGTGAAATCCTTTTCCCATTATTTCTGAGAAGCGCGTGTTTCTTCATGGATGAATCATAAAAAGATACTCTACATATGTTACTTTAAAGAAAAATTACCTTCATCCATTACTTTTTTAAAATATATTTTAGATTGATCCAAACCAATATCATTACACAGTTTAATGAACGTTGACGTTATAAGCAATTCACTATTAGCTATGCTTTATGTTTATTATAGACCCAGCCTTAATAGCAGTTTTGCATTTAATGACTAGTGTAAGTTATATATAGATTCCGGCTTCTTTATTGAAAATTTATAAACTTTTACATGATACGCCTCGTATTAAGTAGTTTAATTTTTTTTTTAAGTTAACAATTCTAATCGTAATAGTGGACCTCTAGAAATTGTTGTTGAAAGAAATGGTCATGCTCTGAGATTGCGGCTTGCCCTTTGATTATTTTGGAAATATAACATTTTTAGGGCCTAGCCTTGGTGTAAAATATTCATTAGTAAAATTATAAAAATATTTTTGTTAAAATCACTGTCAAAAGAAATCACTTTAAGATTGAAATATATAGATTATAAATAGTGCCTGCGTAATCACTCTTAGCTTAGCTAATAACACTCTGTGACCATGACGTCATTAAAAGGGAGCGTGAAAAACAATTTTAGGGAAAAAATATCCTCCGCACACAAGCCTAGATCTCCCCGTCATCAGAAGTCAAGTATATTTCGAAAGTGATGCCGTAGATATTTGAACTAAACAGTAATTATATTGCACTAAATTACGTAGGTATATGTTAAATACTTTTCAAATTAGTTTGTAATGAATGTCATTATGGAAAAGAGGTTCATTTCTCTTAAACACGCCCTAAAATCGTGTTGGTAAACTATTGTAGGCTCAGCCGAAATACGAGTTCGGCTACGGTGTGTCAGACGCTCACCACGGGGACTCCAAGACCCACAAGGAGTCTCACGACGGTCACCGCGTGGTGGGCGAATACTCGGTGCAGGAACCGAGTGGTAACGTGCGCACCGTCAAGTACATCTCCGACAAGAACGGCTTTCAGGCTGATGTCCACAACAGCGGGGCCAACCTGCACTCTGCCGCCTACTCAGCCCACGAGGCGTTGGCGGAGCACGGGGCCTACGAACTCGCACACCCGAGCTACGGAGGCTCGGAACAAGCTGCTATAGCGAGTGCGGCTGAGCGTTAGCGGAAGCTATGGATTGTATTCTTACAAGTAGTGTTGTAACAACACTTTCAACATTCTTAGAGAGAGAAATGACTTTAGGCATTTAATAATGTCATATTCTGAAAATTTAAACATGACACATGGACACGGGAATCAAACCCGGGACCAGGTGTCATTTTTCAATCTTCAGAATATGATATCTAAATGGAGTAAATAATAGCTTCGGCTATTTGAATCTTAATTTAATGTGTTGATGAAATCAATTATACCGTTATATTCAACGCAATATTTTACTAATTGCTTTTAGGGTGTCCAAAACAGTATTATATATTTGTTATGCATACATTGTTAAATAAAATAAAACTTTAAAGACAAAAAATTAATGGCGTATTGTTTTAAATTTCCACCCTTATTGTCTCAAACCTATACAAAACTTAGCAGATATTTATTATTTGTAATGCGTTTGTGAAAATGGTCTTCTTTAAATATTCAAAACTTGACATTTAGTTAATTTAGATGTAAATGTTGATAAAAATGGCTATTTTGCTTTCAAAATTACTGAGTACCCTTTCACAGGAAAGGTATTTTATCGCGCGAAGTTTTTGTCGCGCGAATTTAATCCGCTGAGATACAGTGGTTCAAATATGAGCGTTTACACAGGGAGGGAAAATATCACGCGGTAAAATCCCCGCGCCACCGGTCTAGAACAGTCGCTTTAATGTAGTGACGACATTATTGTTCGCGCGGTAAAATTCCCGCGCCACCGGTTTAGAACAGTCGCTTGTATCTAGTGACAAGATTATTGTTCGCGCGGGAAAAATACTGTATATTGACCTTGAAATACTTTGAGTCAAAATCGCACGATCAGTGATCAGTCTACTGTAGTGATGCGTCGTTCGTGAGCGAGTCATTCAAATTGAACGACTCTTGAACGAGAGCTGTGAATGAATAACTCTCGCTTGGCGAGCGAGTCATTCACGCCGCCATTACTCACGACTTTTTCGCTCTCGTTCATCCACTCTGGAAAGAGTCAGGAGTGTTTGTCATTCACGACTCTTCTGTCGTTCTTTGTTTCCTACTAAGAAAAAAATCAACTATAAATGCTTACTTCGCTACTAGATAGCAGTACTGCCTACAATATTAAACTAACTATTTTTCTTAACATTACTTTGACATAATTATATGAATTGGACACTAAATATTATATACTAAGGTTAATTATTATAAGTAATATGAGTAAGTAATAGAATTAAAGAATCAAACACAATAGGATTCGGATAAATTACACATAAAACTTAATTCGTTCATAAGTTGAAAGGAAAGGGAGAGATTTGCACGCTCGGAACGGGAATTGTGAGAACTAGTTAGCGCTCGCTCATCAAATTTAGTATAGTGAAGGGGTGAAGGGATTGGGAGCGAGCGAGCCATGTGGTGAACGATATGACTCTTATGAACGACTCTTCATGAACGACTCTTTTGAGTGAGCGAGCTTATGTGAGCTTGCTCACCTCAATGAGCTGGTTCGACCCATCACTAGTCTACTGTTGGAGTTCTTGGAGGTAGAACTTATCGATAATTTGTGATAAAAGTGTTTGAGAGTGAATCGCAATAATCAATTTTTGGATTAAACAAGTTTTGTGCAAAATTAGTTTTAAATTCACTTTTTTTTAAATAAATAATTTTGTAATTAATTACATACACTTTTTTTTTTAACGATACTGCTATAAATGATTGTGAGAGTTTTTGTCCAACAATTCTAAGGTTGTTTTAATAAAATATTCTACCTAATATTATTTCAACAAATGCAAATAAATCCCCACTTCCTCACAGCTATTAATAAACTCTGTACAAGATACATTCACACACACACATATTTATATGTTTATATATATATATATATATATATATATATATATATATATATATATATATATATATATATATATATATATATATATATGTGTGTGTGTGTGTGTATAGCTATAATGGATAAATGATTTGAGTTACATTGCCTTAATATACACAATTTAAATTAGGCCTTCAATGTACATGATTAAGATACAACAATGTTATCTATGCAATTTTTAATAATTACACCTATTAAGTTCACAAGCAAAGCGCCTTGCCTTTCTTACCTTAACGTAACTGCCACTTTTTATAATCGTGAGATTGCATTTCTCACATTTGTATCAGCTTTCAGTACACTTGATGTCAAGCAATGCAGCAATTCGTCAAATGTTGCCACTGATATGCGAAAATATTTGAAAAACTATCGCCATATTGGCGTAGTCTAGCAAAATTTAAACTAAAATCATCTTTAAATAATCTACAACTAATTATAGAGTGTACCCAGAACTGCTTTCTAATTTTTCTTTTGGTTATTCTGCGAAAAAAAAGGTATGTATCCATCATATGGTTTAGGTTGTCAGCCATGATGTATCCTACACCAGTTATTCCTAACCTTTTATTACTCGCGGCCCCTAAATCGCCTAAAATATTTTCGTGGCCCCCCGGTTTTTACTAACATATTAATCATTAAGATTTATTTAAAATAGTGGCATTATTTACTGATTATAATAACAAATAAAAAACAGAAATTGACTTACATAAATGTATTTATTGGGACCTTTGCTGTTGAATACTTTCCGCTCTCAGTTCACCAGACTGAAATTCGAACCTCGATCTCCCCGTCCTTGACAGTCTAGCTCAACATGGAATAAGCGCGTTAGCTAACTACGCTAACTAATTCGAGGTCTATTTCACTGCTTGGCTTTAGTATTTACCGTTGTGAAAAATTCAATTTTCACATAAATAAGTAGAAACAAAGAGCAACATATTTTGAATGGCGATGGAAAACAGATGGGAACTATTTGTACTATCAGTGATTTATATTATCCGTGCTTCCCCTCCATTATTTAGGAAAATCTAGTCTCTACTGTACTTACATGCTTACAATCATCGAATTCTTTCTCCCAAAACATAAAATTTAAGATAATTGACTTCTGTAATAAGCAAATAATATTTTAAATTATTTTTTCAGAGCCTCAGAAAACCTTTTGCGGCCCTCCGGTTAAAAATCACTATCCGATACCATGTCTAAAGTATTGATTAACATGAATGGATGGGAAACAAGCGGGTTCTTCCCTCTCGTCTGAAAGCAACCTCAGAATTAATCGCACCATAAAAACTTCGCACGATAAAATATCTCTCGTGTGAAAGGGTATTAAGGATTAAAAAATTGTAACTGGAAATCACCTTACTCTCTTCATATCCTCTGTGATTAAAAAATGCAAAATTGGATGTAAGTATGATATTTTTAAAAATAAACGTACAATTTGAGCTTAAGAATAGAGTTTTTACTTGAACGACGTGATTAATTAAAAAACTACCATCGAGAAGAGGTAATGTTTTGGTAATTTACGGCTAGGCCTATTTGATATATATTTCGCTCTTTTTGAGTGTGTCAACTGTAGTTTTAACTTAAATTAATTTGTCAAAGAAGCTTTCTGTTATTCACTATCAATGCTCAATCGGTTTATAAGAAAATCAAGTTGAAACTTTCATACCACACGAAAGAGATTTAAGTAAGGAACAATTAATTATCAATTTTAACATTTACTATTAGAGAAGATGAACCCCAATATGAAAATAATATTTCCCTCAGTCAGTTGGAATATAACCTCATCCTCCCTTTTAAACTCGTCCAAACTTATCAGTTGTGGGAAAACACACATAAGCCACACAAACGTACAACAAAATTACATTCTTAACCACTTACTTATGTTAAGAAACGTGTTATAGTATAGCGACCTGTTTCCAAATATGCTTCCATTTTCATTTCAATCTTTGAAATAAAGGAGGGATTACAACCAAAATTGGAGCACACTTACACACAGAAATACTTTTGAACAAAACGCAATTACTAAATATGAGTTTTCGGAATCACTACATAACATTAATTCTTCGGCATTTGTATCATTGTCAACATTAGTTGTAATGATACTGTTTTGGATTCCTCTCATATATTCAAAAAGTCATGGATGAAGTGTATTTTTCTTTAAAGAACTGTATGTAATGTTTCTTTTTAATACATCATCCATTGAGAATCACGCGTTTTCAAAAGTAATTTCAATGTATTGCGCTTTAAAACTTATTTTCTTTAAAAGGTAAACTCCGTTATATTTGAAGATCATGTGAAATGCTGGCTCCCTCCACCCAACAGGAAGCTAGCCTTCTCAACATCAGGTTGCCAGGAGTTCTCTATTAGTTAATTTTAACACTCATGACAAGGGGTCCAAGAAGCAAGGGGTAGGTAATATATAAGCAGCTTGTGCGTATGGATAGACACAGAAAAATCGTAATCAGACCGAAACCTAGTATTATCACACAGAAAGACAACATTTTGAACAGTACAAGCACTGACTCTCAGCGTCAGTTCGGAAACTAACAAGGAACTGTACCAATGTAAATTTTATAACGTTAAAGTGTAATCAAATTAATAAATTGTGTACAAACATCAAATTTTACTGATTTCAATCTAATTACATAAAAACAGATCATGATAGTCGTGTGATAACAAGTGCGTAGTAAGGCATGTCGCGTCGTCATCATAATAAAACCCGGTATCGTCTGGATTTTAAAAACATTATCATTTTACATTCATTTATAATATTTTAAATCTTTGTTAATTAGTTTTAATTTCGTTGAACCACTGAGAAATGGTTTTATATTTTGTCCGGCATAGTTAGTGATATAGGGGGTCATTGAAGATAATTTTAACCACACAATCAATCATCAATCACTAATAACAATTTAGTAAAGAAAGGAGTACAAAAAATATATCCTCAAAAATATTTGGTTAATACGAGTACAACAAACATTGTTGGTGGAACCTCTTTGTGTAGGAGTGAGGTGACATTAAAAAAATATATATTTTTTTAGTAATAATTGGGGTTCCGGGGTTATTCTCCAAAATCGTTTGATAGTAAAATGCCTTAGAAGCGATTTAGAGTAGTCCTCGCCTGCCCTGACAACAAACTGTCTGAATCTCGGCAACACCAAATATATATTATAAAACTTATACGACTGGCACAAGTGTGAAGCTAATACATCAGGACAGAAGATCCCAGAGCAATAAATAAGAGATGGATGAAACTTATTGCACTCTTTACACTGAAACCGAGTTCTAAGAGTAACCACTAACTAATCAAATAACAAACGTTAACACCCAAAACGTTAGCCATAGTCTTACTGACTCCATCAAATGCTGCCAACCTCTAAAACATTATGATACGGAGCATTCTCCCCTTACAATATAATAAGAATCCTAAATGTTACATGTGGTTTGCCTTATGAAATAACATTAAAGATTCAGGCTTTCTGGAGGTTATGTTCTCCTAGATGAACGACGCAGGTTGTGAGGTGGTGTCTCCAGAATTTCCACTTCAGTAGGCTGGATTGGAGCTGGTACAAGCCTTTCTAATGGAGTTGAATCAACCTCTGAACCAAGGTTTCTTCCCAATTGAGGTGATGGTGGCCTCTGCATTTTTTGAGGCTTCGGTGGCAGAACTGACAGGCGTTCTGGGATGACTGGTGCTTCCGTGGGCTGCGGTTCTATGTTTGGCACTTCACATGTTAGTTTCCTAAATTGATCTGCATGGAAAAGTCACTTTTTTCTTGTTTCATTACAGTAAACTAAGTATGTCACTTTATTGCATCTTTTAAGAACGACACCAGTTTCCCATCTAAACTCATTATATTCTGGCATCTTTATTTTGACTGTTTTTTTGTTAGAAGAACTCCAGTGGTTGTTTTTGATGACTAGTTGAGTCGCATAGTTTACTGAAGATCAGTTTTAGCATGTGTAATCTTGTTTTTGGTGCGAATCTCAATACTAGTTCAGCAGGAGTCCTCCCAGTCACTGTATTTGGAGTATTTATACAGTGAAACAACAAGTCACTAACAGTAGGTCAAGCGGAACGTTGGGGGCTTGGTATACCATCTTCTTCAATTTTCCTGCTACAATTTTAACCGTCTTTTCTGCAGTACCAGTTGATGGTGAATGATACGGTGATGACTTTAGTTACCTTGATTCCATTACTAAGGAAAAACTCAACAAACTCTTCTGAATTAAAAGGTGAACCATTATCAGATACAATCGCATCTGGCATGAATAATGTTGCAAAGCACTCTCTTAATTTGGTTACAATTTCTTGCACTGTAGCTCTTTTGACAACCATGCTTCAATTCAAAGCAAATAGCAATCAACTAGCACCAAGATCATGTGATTTTTATAGTTCACGTAATCTATATGCACGTTTTCAAATGTTTTATTTGTGATAGGCCATTGTGTCAAATATTTGTAATGCCCTAGGTTTTCAGTAAACTGACACGTTTCACAGCCTTTTACGGTATGTTCAATGTCGGCGTCTATGCTAGGACACCAGCATATTGATCTAGCTAACAATTTAATTTTCACAATGCCAAGATGATGATCATGCAATTATTTAAGAACATCATTACTTAAACTCTTAGGAATAATTACACAAGATCCTCATACAATCACACCTTCAACTGTGGACATTTCTTCTCATCTCTTGAAATAAGGCACAAGTTCAGGACCCACGATATTTTGCCATCCCCTATTTTGCATCTCTCTTGCAGCAACTAGAATGTTGTATCTTGCGGTTTCCTTAACTACTTTTTCCACTAATATTTGAGGGGAAATAGCACATATCTCTACTTCGTCTAGCGTAGCTTCTTCAAGGGTAGTCTTGATATTGTTTCAATATTTCACTACAAACAGGATCAGACAGTCAAATGACAAGATTCCAGGAAGGGCTGGCGAGCGTGATGGGTGGTCGTGAGAGTGGGGACTCGACATTGGGCATCTAGACATCCGGAATTTAGTAGCCATGAAGTGTTGGTCGAGTGAGCAGCGTGCGTTTGCCGTAAAGGCGTATTACAAAAATGAGGATAGTTTCGTTGGCACTCAACGCGTCTTCCGGTGAGAGTTTGGTCCACCCTTACCGCTTGCGTGCCTTATGCAAAAGCTATCGGCCTGTGGGAAAGAAATGTTGAAGCCACTACTAGCATGACACAGAAAAGTGGTGGTAGTGAAAAAACCAGCCGAACCCTTGAGAATATTGATTCTGTGCGTGTAGCCTTAGTAGGAAGTCCGCGAAATTCGGTTGGGTGACACAGCGTAGAACTTGGTCTCAGTAATCGAACCGTGAGAAGGATTCTGAAGAATGACCTTCACTACCATTCATATAATATTCAGGTAGTGCAAGACCTCAAACGTCAAGATTACAATAGTAGAGTACGCTTTTGTCAACAGATGTTAGATCTCAGTGAACCAAATGAAAAGGGGGAGTTCACAACTTATGTATGGGGAATAATCGGCCCTTATTTTATTGAAAATGAACCCGGTAGCATGGTGACGGTGAACTCCGATCGTTATGCTGACATGTTGATAACTTTTTCCCTACCTGCACTCGATTACTATGACACAGATGAAAATATACTTTTCCAGCAATTTGGCACAGCTTGCCATACTGTCGGAGTTTCAATGAATTTGCTGAGGTTCGCATTTCTTGGTCATATCATCAACAATCCGGTGATTTCCTGTGGCCTGCCCGTTCACCAGACTTGATGGCTCCTGACTATTTTCTCTGGGGATATCTTAAATCCCAGATTTTCAAGGAGACCCCGCCAAGGACCAGGATGACTTGAAGGAGCAAATTCAGCAAAAGGCCAATTTTTGGATTGCCTCTATTTAATCTTTTGTAGGTTTTATTCTTCAGAACAAAGCTTAAACCCAAGATACTCTATTTAAATTTTAAATATCTCAAATTTATTCCAATTTATCTTAATATGATGATCATTAAGACGTTTCATGACCATTTGTAGTTCAGTTATACAGTGTTGTTCTGTTTCACAGCCGGTAAGAACATCATCGATATAACACACCACGTCATCAATTCCCTGCAGTATTCTGTCTATCAGACTTTGAAAAATACTTGGACTACTCGCTATTCCATATAGCGTTTTATGACACTTGAACAAACCGAATTCAATATTTATAACCATCACTTCTTCTGAGTCTGGACTAATTTCTAATTGTAGGTATGCTTCTTTTAAGTCTATTAGATAAAATACTTTCCCTGTGAGTTTGGCAAATATGTCTTGAATCATAGGTAATGGGTACTGGTCAATCTTTAAAACTGTATTCACAGTTGTCTTGAAATCGGAAGACAATCGTACAGATCCTCCTTTCTTTGGTACAGCAACTAAAGGGGTTGTCCATTGTGAATTAGGGATATGTGTGATGATATTTTTTTCTTGCCATTTTTGGAACTCTTCTACTTTATTTTAATTTTACTTTAATTTATAAGGAACATCATATGATTTTTTAAATACAGGTATTGCATCTTCTTTTAGAATTAAATTTGTTTGAAATCCACCAATTTTGTCACCTTTTTGGTTAAAACGATGTATGATATTTACTTGAGAATAGTTCTTCCAAGCTTGCCAATTCAACCAATTTCAGTTCAAGCACTTTCCTCCCATTTGGTTCAAGCTCATCAAGCCACTCTCTTCCCAATAAAGGCACTGTTCTTGATTTGCGTACTACCATTGTTAATTCATAATTGTCATTATGTTTCACATACACACTTCAATTATTCCATTTATTCCCAGCGCATCTCCGCTAACAGTTTTAAGAACTAAGTTAGTTGATTGCAATGAAACATGCTGGAAATGTTTCTTCTAGATTCCTTTACTGATAATGGATACTACAACACCAGTGTCAACTTCTATGTTTAACGGCACTTCTTCTACTACCAATGGAAACATGTGTCTACTTTTTGACTCTATTTAGGCTATGTTGTTGCTATTCAGATTCCCTACCATATCTTCTAAATCACTAGGATCAGTCTCAGTTTCTGAAGGAACTTCATTTGATGCTTGATAAACTTGTCTCACGTTAAATAATTTTTTTTTATCTTTGTTCCTAGATCAACCGACCTTACTACTATATCCTTTCTTATTGCATGTGTAACATCGCCACTTCCTAGTGAGAAGTGCCATTGGGGTGCTAGTACCCCTCGTTTATATTAGGTACTCACCATAAACCATTATGACAACTATCGGCGCATATTAAAGATAGAGCTATAGTGTTATGCGTCAAGTTAAGATTACTATCTTCCAGGGTAAACGAAGGGTACTTATTTGATAAGGAGCTGGTGAACTGTTCAAAAATAATACCTTGCCTTTAGCAGAATGTGAGAGAGGTTTTAGTCTCATGAATATAATAATTATTCTAACGAGAGCCAACCTATTAGTCCATCACGTTTCATTTTTACTATTTATCAAACTTCACTAGTCTCAACACCTGGGAACTCGAGTCTTAATTGAAAATCTGGTTGAATCACACAGATTAGCAAACGACACAAGAACTAGAGTATCGAAGAACTCAAAACCAGCACCCGAAGAAAATATTTTTTCTGATTTGTTGTAAATTTTAGTACTGTAAGTTACAATAAGATTACTTATCCTTGGAAAGAAGATATATTTCCATTTTAGAAATATGTTGTTTCTTTTAAAAAAAATCTTTAGTTCGTAGTAGTAACATTTTGTTAGGTAAGTAGGATGGTTTTTTTACATTTAGGCCTCTTCTTTTACTTAATAAAATAAATAGAATTGGTTTTTTAAAGTAATAATAATTTTGGGTCACTTCATAAAAGTCTATTTATCTATGCTACCCAAGAAATAGTAATTTAATTATAAAGGTTTTTCTGTCTTAAATTATATTGTTAAATATTAATATCAATAAAACCATCTGTTACATTGGACATGTTTGATTTTTAAATTTCGTCCCCCCCCCCCCCCACAAGTTCCACAATACCTGTTCTCCCTTTGAGATTTTGACCTTGATTGCCAATGATTATCCCACACTGCTTAACTTACCACTACACCCCTATTTATTTCTTATCAAGAACAAATTTTAATAGCCCAACTTTTTTAAGTTGATGCTAGAATCAATTTCTGAATTTGATCTTCTTTTTCACGCGTGTCTTATTTTTGGATTAAAAAAAAATATATAAGTGTTTATTTGAAGATATAATTAGTTGACTTTATTTATATTACTATTGCTACGTTCATTTATACTCTGTCCAGAGCCCTGCTTTTATGGTGAATAAAAAAGCCCAATTTCGTTTTTAAGTTTCCCAAAAGCGTTGAATAAGCGGTGAGTTACAAAAATCCTATTTTTGCGACGAAATTATCGAATTAAGACAAAAGCGTTAAAAAAGTGGTTTTTACCAAACTTTCGTGAATAAGGTGACTTTGTTGGGTTAAAACTAGACTTCCAGGACAATGTTTGAAACAGGTAAACTAAACATATTGAAGTGAAAACAAAAAATTACATTTTGTTTGGACAAAACGGTAAAAAAAAACACTAGTCCGCAAAAAAATGTGCTGTCAACTTATTAAAAAAGTAAGATTTAGCGGCAGCTGGTCCGGGAAAAGTATGTACAAGTCACAAAGACAAAATATTACACAAAAATGTATTTTTCAATATCCCAAAATATTAGTGCGAATGCCGAAAATCGCGGATATCGTTTAAAATCGCGCTAAAACGCCGATCTCGGTATTATCGCGACAATTCTGAGCATATATTTGCAATCAGGGTAACCTGAAATGTGAACAACTGAAAGAAAAAATGCCATATCTAACATTCGCGAATTTCGCGATCTCCACAAACGCAGTGCTCTGACTATGTCCAAACTAAAAATGTTAACACTATAATAAGATTTCATTGATGCTACTAGGTTGGTACTCATTAAATGGTGGTGATCCAAAAGTTTTATTTTGGTTTCAACTTGCTTTTCATGTGTAATAGGCCTATTTTAATTAATTTGATTAATAAGTAGTATTCTATACACAATTTGTTTAAACAACTTTATTTAATAATGCTGTGGGAAAAAGCATTTAATAAACAAACCTTGACAATTATTAATAGAACATATGCTAAGTGAGTACAGGTTAAATTTTCAACAAAGCCGGTCATCCCAAATATATTTATCAAGTAAATAAAAATTCCTGTCAAAAAATTTACAATTTAAAAAAAAAGTTTGTTAGGCACCCTTTTATTTCATTTTAGCGGCTTATTTATTCATTCTACATCCCTCTAAATGTATTACAATAGGCCTAGTGTACTATCCAGTATTGGTTTTTAGCCATTATTAGGATTCTATACTTAAATCCGGGATTACGATCAATTTAACGTTCACATATCACGTAACGTTCACTAAATATAAATAAACATGTGTGATTAGGATTCATGTAATGTACCGTAACAACTCGAACAAGACCAATGGATTTGGATTATTTGAATAAATAAACGTTCACTTAGATTAAACTCAAGCATTTAGGGCTGATAAGGCTATAAGCACTTGCAATAGAAGCTTAATGGATATACACAATTAAGTTTATTAAGAAGCTCAGACGTTTTAGAGTTTGCAAGATTCAGACAAACTTTATCAAAGAAGTTGTTTACATTCTGTAAACAAACAAACAATATATTAAATCTGTTGACTTGGTTTGCAAAATTATAGGCTGGATAAACACACTTAACATTCATGTACGGTAACGTGAAGGTTCTACACTCGACAACTCTTTGGTTAAGTTAACTATAATGATGGTTTCTATATAAAACCAGTTTAATCTTTAAGTTACGTGAACATTAAGTGAACGTTAAAAATACATTATAGACAAACGTTTCTTAAACATTAGTTGAATGCTAAGTTGATTTGTAATCTTGGCATGAGCCTCGTGACCTTGTTATATACTCGTCAGTTGTATCTGCAAGGACATGGAGCATAATTCTGTTTAAGTTGTCACCAACTATGCTGTGGCCCCTTTTCCCATGTCCTTGGATCCAAGTTCGAAGGAATATGTTTTTGTCACATCCTTGCGCATCAATTTTTTTAATGTTAGAATATATAAAGTTATGTTCACAACCATATAATATAACACAGATGACAAAACCCACCATAGCTACAATTTGCTATGTTGCAATAATACAGTCAAAAGAAATTCTGAGAATAAATTAATATAAATCAAAATGTCATGGTTTGGTTGGAAAACTTTATTCATTTGAGCTAATAGATGATATTAAATATAGTTTCTAAAAAAGTAGTTCAATATAAAAACATTTATTTATTTATAAATATATATATATAGGCTATGTATAAATATGTTTTTATATTGATTATATTATATTTATAGCTACCTATATATATAATACCCCATCAAATGGGCAATATGATGGTAATACTAATACTTTGAAACCACTGGAGGTAGTTATGGCAGAGAAATCAGTGGATATAAGATTCAGACAGTGCGACTCTTTATCGGGTAAGGGGAGGAAATGGCACACAACGAACGGCACCAATTCAAATCAAGGTGCCGGTACCACCCTTCCATCATCCGTTGTAACTTAAGAGGACTACTTTGTTTTGGTAAGGGTTATTCAAGCTGTTCTTTGAGGGCCTGTTGAGGAAGTACACCCTCCATAATCTCATACCAATACTTGCTTCCTAGCACTGGTCTTATTAGCAAGAGGAAGAGTATCCTATAAGGGTGCACATTAAATGTATCATGATGAACTTCGATGACAATACTATACTTGCTTCAGTGAATCGGTACAATGGGATTGAATGGGAAAAGCCACCTAACTTTGTTAACTCTCTGAAGTCTAGTGGAAGTACACCTCAGCTCTACTATCTCTTAATGTTCTGCTGTTTTGACATCTCTGTCAAAAAGTGTAAGTCCTCCCTGGGCTTTTTTTTAATGATAAAAAAACAGGGCTGTGGAGTCTATATGAAAACCTTCAACTCCCGACTTATATTTTTCTACTGTTTGACTCTGATCCTTCATAAATGATAAAATATATTAATTAGTAATAACTTCAAATTTACCGCAGGTAAAATGCTCCACTGTAGATGACTTGTGGTAATGGATTCACGTTGTGAAAGTATATATATTTGATTAAATTTTGTCAAACAAAATTAATATTAGTCCTAAATAATAAAAAAAAGTGTCAAATTAAAATGATATAGTTACATTACATATATATTGTTATAATATTATACGTTCTTATTTTGAAGCTAAAATTGGCAGGCCTACCTTTTTACCAACTCTGACTCCAAACCCAAAATTGCTTCCTATTCCACAGCCCTGATAAAAACTAATTTGGTTATACTATTAACATGTGTAAAGGGTTGTAGGAGTATCATATGTATGTGAGCTATCACATAAAATCGGAAGAATCTAGACCTATTTATAGGGTTTATAAAAAAACCTAATTGGTCTAAAACTGTAGCCTAACATCTAAACTGAACTTTTATTCAATATTTCCCCATTTTTAGTTGTTTAGATTAACTTTTGAAAATTACTTATAAACTAAAACAACTAACTAACTTTTGGTGTTGACTATATTCATGAAACCTTACATTCAGATAACATTTTTCTTCTTTTTTTCAGTTGGTTTCGAAGAGAAAAAATTCCAGAGGTTTATGAAAGTGTTGTGGAAGGCCTGAAAGAAGTTTACAAAACAAAACTTCTGCCTCTAGAAGAAACTTACTTTTTTAATGACTTTCATTCACCTAAGTTAAATGACCCAGACTTTGATGCAAAACCTTTAATCCTTCTAATGGGCCAGTACTCAACAGGGAAGACAACACTAATAAAATATTTATTAGAAAGTGACTTCCCTGGAGGTCGCATTGGGCCTGAACCCACTACAGACAGGTTCATTTCCGTTATGTACGGGGAGAGAGAAGGTGTGATTCCAGGAAACGCATTAATAGTGGACCCTAAGAAACCGTTTAGGCCGCTAACAAAATTCGGGAATGCTTTTTTGAACCGATTTCAATGTTCACTAGTCAATTCACCAGTATTAAAATCTATTTCTCTTATAGACACTCCTGGTATATTGTCAGGGGAGAAACAACGTATTGATAGAGGGTATGATTTCACAGGTGTATTAGAATGGTTTGCTGAAAGAGTTGATAGAATTGTTTTACTATTTGACGCCCACAAGTTAGACATTTCCGACGAGTTTAGGAGATCGATAGAAGCTCTAAGGGGCCATGATGATAAGATCAGAATCATACTTAACAAGGCTGATATGGTGGACCACCAACAACTAATGCGGGTGTATGGAGCCCTCATGTGGTCCTTGGGAAAGATACTAAATACACCTGAAGTTGCAAGAGTCTACATTGGTTCTTACTGGGATCAACCTCTTCGTTTTGATGGAAATAGGAGGTATAATATACACCGTTAAGTTAACTAACATTAACATTTTATTGATATTTGTTTTTCTACACTTGACCTTAAGAGCTTGCATTATAGCAGGCCCAACTCAGCTCCCATCTCTCTCTAGGTATGGAAGTTAAAGGGGAAAAAAAAAGACAAAGATGTGCCAGAATTGTTTACAGTGCATTTGTATTTGAATGATTACTCGAAATTTTCTATGATGGCAATGGTGGACAAAGAGACAAAGTTTATTGATAATAACTACAGTATGTCCATATTAAGACGGAATAAAGATTTGTGCACAGTGCTTAGCTGTGAAGCCAGTCTAAAATGGTCAAAAACTGCCTTTTTAATGTAGTTTTTATCCAAATATAATTTAATATTTTAACAATGTTTTGTATTAGGAACATATTAACTCTTTATCTCCATTAATGTTTAATCATAAATGTTTCACGCGCAATAGTGTTCATGTAAATTTACTATTTAGAGCTGACTGTATCACATTGTTGATTGGCATTGATGCACGCTCTTAAGAACAGGTGCTGGCTCCTAAAAATATATTCATAGTTAGGTATTTAAGTTAAAAAACTAGTAAACATATACAATCAAATAAAAATAGTTAAACATATGACTATATTATTTTAATCTTAAGTGTACAAATAACAAACTTTTTATTTAGTTTAAAAACGGGTACTGGTAGTTTATGTTTTTCTAGTTGGAGGACCAACTGACTTTATAGATTAATTTGTGTGATCATCAGAATTTAAAATCGAGAACCAAAATAATAAAACAAACTTGTATTAGACCTGCTTCAGTGGATGCATGTTATCAGGCATCACTTTTTTTTAACAATAGACTAAGACTGACAATGATGGGAGATCGGGATTTGAATCTCACTTGTTTGTAGGGAGGGTGGCTTTTCCACTCTCTTAGGTGACCTGACACCCGTTAATTTGACTAGAGCTTTTGACATTTTGCGCATTCTCCTATTATCAAAGTAATACTGCATTACTATAATTAACTATCAGCATGAACTTTGCATAATACTATCTCATAATTTTACTCCTTTGTTTGTTCAAGGGTTAGTTTCCTACTTTTCCTCTCAGGATTGTGATTCCGGCATTTCCTGTCTACTGGGATTATTCCACCCTTTTCTACCTGGAGTTCTTTCTTACTTTTACTTATGATTGATGACTTTATGTACAGTATAGTCTAGTATCGGGAGTCAACCAATCTCCCAATATAAGAATAAAAAGCTGTTCAGGTTGGTTTGGGGGATTGACTGACTTCCGAATATCAACTATATATAGCCCTAAGTGCATAGGTTTTGGCCTGACATGCAAGTAGTATCCCACCCATGGTTTTTTTTGTCTCCGCATCTTACCCGGGCTTTACACATATGAACTAATTATGCTAATGTGTTAGGGATGAATTGTATCCACATTTGCATTGAGGGATGTAAAAAATCATATATGGAAAAATACCGCCAATATGCCTGACTGGGATTTAAACCTCGATCTCACAGTATCAGCAAATGCGGTACACAGGTTCTGTGAAATAATAATTTTTTTTATGGACTTTTGATGTTGTATGTTACAATAATATCATATTAGGCCCACATTTAGTATCATATTAGCCCCACAACTTTGATGGCTCATAACTCAGGCTACAATTATCATATTCTAAGTTTCAAAAGCTGAAAAGACTCACCATTTCTTTCTGAATAAAGTGCAATTTCATCTATTCACCTAAGTTTACATTTAAGTGCTCCACAACAAAAATATTCAAGTTTGACATAAAAGTTTTTGTCAAAAAAAAGAAGGTAGGTTTAGTTTATATATATAGTTGTTGTTGTGTGTATCACATTAGCCTCATTTGTTTGTGTGCCTCATATTAGCCCTGATTTACCCCTATGCCAATTTTGACCACAAGCATAGTGTCATGATTGGCAGAGTGCACTTTAAAATCTCATTGAAAATTAAAAATACATATTTTTTAAATATCAGGTTGAAAAAAACCTTAATAGTTTGTCTTTGCAGACTATTTGAAGATGAAGAACAAGATTTATTTGCCGATCTGAAGTCACTGCCTAGAAATGCTGCCCTTAGAAAGTTGACTGATCTTAGCAAGCGAGCAAGGCTAGCCAAGGTACACTTCATACACTTGTATTTTTATAAGTATGATTCAAAACATTTGAATAGCATGTCTTTCATTAAGGACTGATGATAAGTCATAAAAATCTTTCATAGGAAGAACCTTGTCTGACAGTTGAGATTGTTACTAGATCTACTTTTATACATTCATATGTAAAGTCATATGATCTCCATTTGTCATTTTTGATAGACCTAATCAATAGCTATATAATAACACCTTATGAATGATAGGCTAAACTTTATCAATTTTGGGTTCAAAAAATAAAGGCTGTAGTTTCTAAAAAGTCCTTTCTTTGTAAATTGATCTTTTAGTTCTCAAGTTTAATATTTTTGTGTCAGAACATAGCCTTCACCTCAGATAAAGTGTCATGTCTATAAAATCTTTACCTTTGCTAACTCTTTTTCAAAGGCTCATGCATATATTATCGGAACTCTGGCAAACGAAATGCCTTCTTTGTTTGGCAAAGAAGCTAAGAAACAAAAGCTAATATCAGAGTTGGACCTTATTTTCAACCAAGTTCAATTGCAGTACCAAGTATCTCCAGGAGATTTTCCAGACATCAGAAAGATGAAGGTGAGTAGAGTGACTTTAAAAAAAAAATTAATTACACTTTTCACACTATGTTAGTAGCTAACTGAGCAAGCCTATTCGCTATTACAGGCTTGAAAATCTTCATAAATAAGTAGAGCCTATGGTTAAGAAAAATCAATAATTCTTTTCCAAGGGTGAGGCACAGTCCAAAAAATAAATGTAAACATTCTAAATTAGACTATCCTATGCATATATAATAGTACTATTGTGAGTCAAAAAAGCTACTTACTGTTCTGATTTTTTTTATGTTTCATATTAATACCTGTCTAGGTTATACGCATGTATGATAATTATTTGAATGGGGTAAGGATGAGGAAGGTAGCATTTTAGAGGTAATCTATCCATATTTGCTTGGAAGGAGGTAGAGTAGGAAACCATTTAGGAAAAACCACCCTCAGGCCGGTCTAACACAAGAGTGACGCCTTAGGGCTTAAACTATTCAGCCATTTAAGCAGGTTACTGATAGAACAATTTACAAGTATGATAAAGTTGGTCTACTTTTTTAAAGCTCATTTTATTTATTTGGTCTCAAGCTAAACAGTACTGATTAAAAAAATAAATATTTTTTAGTGTAGGTGAACTGGCTCAAAAATATTGTCATTAAGAGTCACATATTTATTCGTTGAAAGTATGTTGGTCAATTGCAGATGCAACTGGCGATCTATGACTTCTCTCGGTTCAGAACAGTGAATCAGCATCTCTTGGATGTGGTAGACGAGATGCTGGCCACTGATATTGCCAACTTGATGGCACTCATTCCTCAAGAAGAAGCTTCCACCATGGACAAGCGAATTATTGAAGGTATGTATTGAATATGGGGCCACACATAATTTTATTTTAATCTCAATCCAAATGTTAAAACTTACCATTTATGCTAATTAAGAAAAATTACACCTAGACAGGGATGTGAACCCTGATCCTCTAGTCCATTACAAATAACTATAGTTTTAAGTAAATGGTGGAGTAGGCCTATAATGCAATTTTGCTTTAGAGGACAGTAGCATTGAGATTTTTTTTATATCACCACATCTTACTGGCTGTTCAGGTTATATGCACACATTATAATTATTCTAATGGGGTAGAGATGAGGAAGGAAGCATTTTTAAAGGTAATTTACTCGCACTTGCTTGAAAGGAGAGTAGGAAAAACCACCCTTAGTAGACCCTATTAGGGTTTCAACCCTGATCTTGCCGTCCTAGGCAGGCCAATTTAACATGCGTGATGCCTTAGACCATTCACACACTGAAGTAGGTACCACTAACTTGTTTGAGTATGTCGAGAGTTTATCTTTACCCCTTCAACCTCCCCCCCCCCCCCTTCTCTTTTAGTTTCACCACCCATTTGGGTTATACACATGTTGGGAGTTTGAAATAGTTGTGTGACATATTGACTGCCACTAAAACTTTGATAGCTTAGTTGTTAGAGTAATAGAGATGTGCGAAGCTTTGAAACTTCGACTTGGCTTCAAATAAAATATTGACTCTGTTTCAAAACAAATTCCAGCTTCGGCATTTTACAAAGCTTCGCCCATGAAAATATTGACAGCTAAAATACTCAATCTATGTTATATTACTAAAAGTAGCTATATTTAATTTTTTTTAGAGAATATTTGGTTCGCGTTGTCTTATAATTGGAAAAGTGATCTTTACACACCCATATAGAGTACCGACTGAAAGAGTAAGGTTCTAATCTGACTTCTTTTTCTTTTGAGTTAACACAAATTCTTTAGTTTCTTATTAATTATAATATAGTTGAATGGTATATTAATTGTTTAAGAGTCTCTTAGTTAAAATAAATTCATCCTAGAATCAAGTTGGGTTCAGTCACTAAAAAGTACTGAATTGGCTCTAAAAATCTCAGATTAGAAATTTGGAAAATTGTTATTTAGTTGTATATCCTTCAGGATTCAAGGATGCTAATCTAGTCTGTACTATTTATCTTAAAACTTAATGCCATTCCATCATCATAAACTCTTTCCAGCCTGTGCCCGGGTCAGTTTAATAAAATGCCTTCATCTTAATGCCATTTGAAAACTTATTCTAGATAATGCACATACATACTAAATACAGTACTTCTAGTTTCGACTATACAACATTCTATTTTATTCAATGTAACCATCTAAATATACTATTGATGTCATGTTATCAATACACCGGCGCGACAGCGCCACAACAAAGAGAAGTAAAGCTGGAAAACAATCTTAAATCATTAATTTTTTCACTTTTCTTACTATATAATAAAAGTTGCATTTAATTAATTTAAAATTCATTGTTCTGTTACATGTATACAATAATAGTATTATAATTTATTGTATAATAAAACTATAAAACTGGAGTGGCCAAACTTTTTGATCTAGGGAGCTACTCCAGAGAAGGAAAATGCTTTGTGATATACTGTACTTTGGAACCATAGGCTTATATATTTTGTTTCATTGATAAAAAATTAAACACCCATTTTGTGTTTTAAGAGTAAAATTATATTGCATATAGGAACATATAGTTCTTTTACACACTGAAACTTGATTTTTCATCAAGCCACATAATATATATAATTTCTCTGAAAAAAGTATATTCTCATTAAACACATATTTTGAAGTTGATGAATGACGCCACATAATCTTATGATAGTTTGTTGTATAGGAATTCATAATTTGTCATAAACGAAGGCAGAAATTTTAAATGGTCATCAGTCAGACAGCTTCGTTCTTCATATTTTATAATGTCGATTTGAGAAAAATCTGCAAACCCTCTCTTTCATTTTCTTTCTTTCAATCTTTTTTAATCGATCGACCAAACTAGCTGCCGCGGTCTATCGGTAGATTGTGATCGACTGTTTAGTCACCTTTGCTTGATAGTAATTACTAATAAACCTTATTTATCCTTTATCATCATGTCTTACGACCCATTTAGGTTATAGGTACTCATATATTATGATAATGGCTCTATAAGTTTAGGGATAAGGAAGCTTTTCCAGATGTAATTCACCCACATTTACATCAAAGGAGAGTTGGAAAACCATTAAGAAAAAAACCACTCCCAGTAGACCTGACTGGTATTAAAACCTCGATCTTACTGTCTGTCATCAGCAGGCCATTTTATCATGAAAGTAATGCCTAAGACCATTCAGCCACTGAAGTGGGTTATATCCATTTAATTTTACTTAGGGATTTATAAGACTCAAAAATATCCTGAAAATTCAAGCAAAAAAAAAATCAAATATTAAATAACAGCCCTAGGAAATTAAAAAACAAAACCAAGAATTTACCGTATATTTCTAATAATACCATAACAACCCAAAAATAGGCTGCATTTCTCCCCCAAAACAGCCTTTGTTAAGAAATGTTTTGGTTATACATATTGTTTCTCAATATCAAACATTATAAACTGTTACACCACAAAATTAATTTATAAATGGTGTTCATTGCAATTATCATTATTTTATTAATTAGATTTAAAATGTGTTGAGTTAGATTTTTGTTTAAATGACCTATAAAATAATCCAAAACAAGTGTCAGCCCCAATGTCAAAATAAACTTTTGTACTCTATAAACTATATATTTACTTGAATAAACATAATTTACATTTTTATCTATTCAAAGGAAGTTATCTTATCTCGTTCTTGATATTTTTTCATATTCTCATATTGATATCGTTTAAAATAGAAAAAGTGGTTTTTGCACATCCCTAATTTTGAATTGGTTCATTCCAACCCCACCCCTTATTTCCTCAATAGGTGACATTTCAGTCTTTTTTAGGTTGGATGATCAGGTCTCTACTGTATTCAGTTTTGGTAAGGGGTCTTCTGTATTTATATTTATTATTATTATTATTATTATTTTTTAAAACTTTTTGTGACTTGTTGTGCCATAGGTGGTGCATTCTCAGTTGTGAGTGATAAGAGCACTCCATTTGGATATAAACGTGGAGAGGGTATTGATGCTGGTGCAGGGGACCCCGAGTGGGTTGTGGCCAAGAAACTGACACAGTACAACGAAATATTCCAGGCACTCAAACCTGTGAAAGGCAAGATCATGAGGACAGGTAAGACTAAACCATGTATTTTAGCTCATTTTTATATAATGGTTCATTTGTTAAAATTAGAGATGAGTTGAATCCTATTTTTCTCAAATCCAAATCTTAAAATTGCTTTCAAATCTTGAATCTTTAAAAATGTACTTTAAGTGCTTGGTGCCACTGACAAATGATATTTATGTTTGTCATGTCCATTACGTCATGAACAAAAAAAGGAAACTTTTTAGTGAATAATATTACAATTTGTCACGTTTTGTGGTTTTGTTACCCTCCTAATTACACAAATCTATATAAATCCTATTAGCAATTACTTGGAATTTCTATTTTGAGTTAAGGTATTTATAATTGTGTTAGACATACCTAGTTTTTGAGATTTTTATTATTTGAATCTCATAAGATTTGAGGGATTAGTTAAAATAAAACATTTTATTTTCATATCCATCATTACTCTATATTTTCTTTTCACATGTAATTTATCTACACGCACATGCCATGCATGACACAAAAATTAAAGTTATAAAAGCAACTTGCTTATGACTGTGGGTAAATGTCACAAATCCTGTAAGGTTCTTTGATCCATCCTCAAATGTGTCCAACTTTCCTTATGAATGCTCTTCATATTGATCTTCAGGATCTTTAAGGATGAGGAAGTTTATATAACCACATTTGTGTGGAGAGGGAGTGAAAAACAATTTCGGAAAAACTACCCTCAGTACACCCAGACAAGATTTGAACCTTGATCTCCCCGTAATCGTCAGTCTAGTCTGTGAGAGTAGCCGAGCGCCTTAAACCATACGGCCACCGAAGCTGGTGACATATTTTTTTGAATTTAATTTAATCCTTATAACTATCCTAAAAATCTTTCAACATGCGCATAGAAAAATAAGTTTCTTCAGTCACTTTTAGAACATTTATCTGAGTTTTGAGTTCATATTATGGACTCGGTAAACAAAATTATGGTTGTGTAAAATCTAGTTTATCTCTATTATGTGTTCTGTCTTATGACAGATACATTCCTTTTGTCAGTGGACTTAGACTGCCATTGTGCCTTGTCCTCTGTTTCCTCCTTTAGCTCCCAGAATTTTCTTTTCATTTTGTTTTAAAAAATATTTTGAGTTTAAAATTCCTAAACCAATCAACTTGGGGGGGGGGGGGGGGGGCATTTAGTTGATTGCACCATTTTATAAAAAAGATCAGCCAAAATAAAATTGGAGAACCATATTAAATTGATGTGAAATTACATAATAGCTGGAAATAAAAAGTTTTTATCAATTTACTTTCTTAATTAACCTTGTAATTGGGGTTGCCACCTTTCCTAAAATAAAATGAAACATTCCTGGTACTATTGGAGAGAGAACACACTGTCTATTTTTTCTAAACATGGATGCCTTTTTTATGGTAATTAACAATATCAAGACTTTGATGACCCAAAAAAAAGACCGATAAAATGACTCGAGTATTCTAAAAAATGACTAAATTTACAAAAAAAAAAGTCTACAAATTTAAACAAAAACTCTTTATGAACTTAACCAGCACTTAAAAAAAACTCCATGGCATCAGCTCATGAGACCGAGAGGCCACCACATTTTGGCGCACTTTACAAATGGGACTTAAAAAAATATAAATGTAATGAAAAGCCTTAACCCTTTTGCTGTATATTTAATTTTTACTTCGACCTTCAGAAATGTTAATTATAAGTCAAAAATTCAAAATCTGAAAAGTTGCATGATCATGATTATAATCAAGTAATGTGATTTTCAACTAGTAATGCATTTTAAATATGAAATTTAGCACCACATCGTCTATAAATCGTATTATAATATATATTTTATATCAACACAATTTTATGTGTCACATATTATTTATGTCACATTTTATCCAACTGCAATGTTATTCTGCTATTAGAACCATCCTTTATTTTACTTGCAACTCATAATAGTGTCAAACCAATCGCAAAATGAGGATTTGACAGGCCTAATGCTGGCCTAATATAGGCCTTATGTAATAAAAAGAAAACTTTTGAAAATTAGGTTACATCAACACAACTTGAACAATTTTGTGCGACATTGGTGCTTTCCTCAGTGTAGTCTACAAGATCATATATTTGTGTTAGGCATGGTTTCAAAATAGGAATCACCCGCCTCGGTGGCGTAGTTGGCTAACGCGCTTGTCGTGTAGAACTCGGGGAGATCGAGGTTCGAATCTCGGTCGGGTGATGGGGGAATGGGGTGGTGGTTTCCTAAATGGTTTTCCACTCTCCTTCCACGCAAATGTGGGTTAACTTCCTCTAATTCGACCTTCCCAATTCCTTATCCATTAGCGTAATTAGTACTTAAAGCGTATAACCCGAACGGGTAGTAAGACGCGGTGCTATTTATTATTATTATTATTATTATTAAAATAGGAATCAGGCAAAGAACAAAAGTAAAATAGCAATTAGAAGAAATAAAATAGATTTTAAAACTCAGGGGATTATTGAAGTTTTACAATTGCCGTATTGACCAAATATTATATTTATTACACTTAACATGGCACAAATTCATCAATCATAGATTAAATGTTACTAGCACAGTAGAATAACTGGGTAAAGATAACAAATACTACACTAATAAATGCCTCAACAATGTTTTTTTGCCACTTAAATACTGCGCATGTACTACAAGTAGTGAAATGCGGAAGTAAACAAGCACCAATTTAGCAACTGGTAATTGACAGTTCTCAAAACTAACACTAGATGTCAGGGGCGCAGGGACATGCTAGTATGAAAATTCAGCATTCTAACAATCTTGTGGCTATTTCCGACCGTTACAGCAAAGGTAAATAAATTTTACACGTCGTGGGGTGAAGTCAATTTCTGCAGTCAATGGCTTTAATGCTGAGATTGGATATATCCAATTAACGCAGCAAAAGGGTTAAAAACTGAACTCTTTAATTCTGCTAAATGTATTAGCAAGTATCTGCTTCAGTACAAATACTATTCCCTTCCAAAGCAATCCTCTCCAGTTTAATTGCAGTGTCTCCCAGGAATGTGTATTTTACAACCACACAAGCAAAGAGGATATAAAGTTCATTGCTGACCTTATATTACATTCGAAAATTGAGATTTAAAAATTAATATGTTTGATTATTTATTAGAGATGGCAGAATCCTATATTTCTCGAATCCGTATCTTAAATTTTATTTGAATCATTAAAAAGCATACAATTTTAATTAAAGTTTAGATATATAAAACACATTGTTTAAGGTTTGGTATCACTGACATTACGATATTATGTTTTTAATGTCTATTAGAACAAAAACAACAAAGAGAGTACTTTTTTTAGTAAATTATCTTTATTAATAAAATTTTGTCTTTTTGGTGATTATGATATCCTCCCATTACACACTAACTGCTTAAAATTGTGATAGCACGTCCAAGATTTTCATAAATTTTATACAGGATACTTTTTTGAGATATTTATGAATCTTGAATACCTATAATAGATTTTGAAGAATCAGGGATTTTGAGCGTCCATATCTAGTATTTTTGCATTTATAAAATATACTTATCCAACATACATTCCTAGATCTGATTAAAAAAATTCTTATATAAATTACTCAAAAACTCCAAAAGATGCCCCAAAAATGATGTAAAACAAGAAAATATAACTTAAAATATCTAAATGAAAAAACTACCAAAAAATTACTTTATTGATTTTTAATGGCAATTATGGGAAGAATGTAAAGAATGCAATTGTTATAAATTTGTCAAGGACATTTTATGGTGTGGAAATAATAATTTAACATTCATGAAAACTTAACATCTATTCTTATTGGATATTAGGGACTATGAGTGTGAAACATGATCTCTTATTTTACATAATTTAGAAAGATCTAAATTTTTTTAATACAAGGTGCTTAGGTAAATATTTGGTCCAAAAAGGGAGGATACTGGGGAGGGGAGGAGGTTACATAAACTGTACTCATCACAAGACATTGTTAGGGTAATTAAATCTCACTGACTGCGGTGGGCAGAACATGCAGCACGAATGGGAGAATCTAAAACCTTGTTCAGGGTATTGACTGGTAAACCAATGGGAAGATACCATTGAAAGACCTAGGCGCAGACGGGAGGATAGAATTAGAATGGACCTTAAAAAGATAGGGTGTAATGAGGTGGATTGGGTTGAACTAGCTCAAGATAGGGATAGGTGGCATTCTCTTGTAAGTGTGGCATTTAACTTTCGAGTTCCTAAAACTATAGGTGAAGTGTCTCCTAAACACTTATTTGTCAGGGTAAAGAGGTTAAGCACATTAATTCAGAATGATCTTGAAAAAAAAGGGGGGTTTTGGTGACACTTACTTTCAGCTGTATTTCTTCTGATTTTTTTATTTTCTTATTTCATGTTAATGTTGTTTTAGCTGCAAAGACTGAGATGGTCAAATCCAAACTTCCAAATACAGTCTTGGGTAAGATCTACTTATTGGCGGATGTTGACGAGGATGGCCTACTTGATGCTGAAGAATTTGCTCTAGTCATGCACCTAATAAATGTGAAACTTGAAGGTCACGATCTCCCAGCAGAGTTACCCTCACATCTTATACCACCGTCCAAGAGAGACCTTGTAGCAAAAGAAACGGTTTGAAGTTAATTGCTTTTGTCGTTAAAAAGTTTTTACTAAATAAAATTATTTTCTTAATACATTTTGACTATTTCTTTTCAATACAAGATAAAGGATTTGTTCCTTAATGTCACTAGACCCGTCCATTCTGATTATTTGCATTTTACACTAGCTAATCTAAGGGAGAGTATAAGGATTGTAAAATTAAACCAAACTTGATATACCGTATTTCTTCGATATTAAGACGCACATTTTTTTGCGTCTTAGAATCGATGGCATCCTAGAATCACAGTTCTTTTTCGACCTATGCTCTTAATGGCTCAGAAGACGATAGGTATACTATGAGATAGTGAAGACAAAGATAGCTAAGAAGAATCAGATTGACACTGATTCAGAAGGGAGTAATGAATAACACAACTACTGATAAAAACATATATTAATGTTGCTAGTAGATTTAATTCCATAGTAAAAATATTTCTTATAGATAGCTTAGCTTTTTATTTTTAATTATTTTCTTAGAATCAAAGTTGTTTTCTGTTGGTGGTACTGAAAAATTAAGGTGCATCTTACAATTAAGAAATATGGTATTTTTAGGATGGATATGGATAGGATTTCATATTGAAAAGAAAGTAAGTTAATTTTTCCAAGGTTTCTTGTTGTTAACAAGCACACTATTTTTACAAAAAAAAAAGTTTTCAGAGTTAAAAATTAATCTATCGTCTGATTCAAAATTTGAACTAAGCTGTGATATCTTCAAAATTTAAATTTTGGAGAATCTTCGAAGCCCTGTGCATTGTAGTCTAACAAAAAATTAGAAATATCTAGCAAGTGAACAACTGTTTAGTGGGTGAAATACTCTAACCGATAGTCTAGAAACAGAAGCTCATTGATATTATGTATAGGTTGGTAGACTTTTTTTTTATTAAAATCAAATAATTAATGGCATTGTGTATTTTGTGTAAAAAAGAGCTCCAGTCCAAATGATTCACCATTTAAACCTCAGCCTAATTTACTAAATGTTCTCTGTTGATTTGCTTAAAAAAAAACAATTATTTTTTATTAACTATGGCATTATAATTACACCACTTTATTTTCACTCTAACACAAGTATTAAAATTATGCTTGCTGTGTTTCTTTGAAATTGTTGTTTACACCCCAAAAACATTTGCAGTTTTTAGGATATCAAAGCAAAGTAAACTTGGTTTACAAAAAAAACCTGTTGTTACATTTATAATTTATAGTATTTATTGTTGTTTTATTTGTATTTAATAAATTTTATTGAATGTTTTTTTTGTGTTTTTATTTAAATGGTTCAACCACATGTCAAGGATTAATTGGTCGGGTGTGCCATTGTTTGAATTTTAAATCCTGATATTGGTATTAACATTCTTTTAAATTCCTATCAATAAATTTAGCTACCCACATATCACGCTAGGCAGTGTAAAAACTATACACTTTTCCCTTCCTAGCCCAAATTAACTAAGATTTTTATTTTATTTTAGGAATTGATTTTAAAATCTATGTATAGCTCACCATTTTTTTTAATAAATATAATTTGAAAATTCTTTTTAATGTGTAGCCATTTGACTATATCGAATATTGGTCTTTGTTAGAGATAAAAAAAATATAGCCATGTCTGCCTACACTGGGCTGCAAAGGGCTAAAGAACTCAAAGAATAGGTTTCCTAACAATTTATATTTCTTTTTTGTTCAATTGTTTTTGAACTAATTAAGTTTATAATTTGAACTATATCATACTGTCCTCCCCCCACCATCCTGTAATTTGTTGAGTGTGGTGGTACAAACATCATGATATGTTAAGTTCAGGTGCTCTCATGACTTTTATTTACCTGTGTGTGTGTATTGCTATACACTAGTTTTTGTATGACTGGAACAATAATTTATCTATGGCTGCAAAGTAAAGCAGACAACCATATAACCTAGGCGTGAACATGACTTGAAACAGCATCTCGAATCTGGTTAGCATTGTATAAAAATTACTGCAGCTTTGGGCTAACCTGCAAGTAGTGTTTACACTTTTGGCACAAAGACTATCAAAATTAAGCGCAATGTGAAACATTTTTCAGGTCTTGGTGTGACAAAGGTAAGGCACACAAGAAATAAGCTCGTTGAAAAGATGCAGAAAATGCTTCTTTTTTTTTTTCTGGTGGATTGAGGGTCACAACCAGACAAGTGCTATTCGGTTATTTTAGCTACTATGCATAGCAAAGCTAAATCTTTGTATTCCAATGAGCCTAAGTCTAAGGACTATGAATGTGGGGAATACCAGGCCTCCACTGTGGATCGGATTCCACGTTAAACTGTAGGTCCTCCATTTCATCTCACAATCACCCTACCATTGCACATTAGCGTAAGTGCGTATAACCCGGACGAGTAGTAAGACGTGGTGCTAATAATAATAATCTAAGGACTATGAAGTCTATAAAAGAACTTTCAGTGCCACCAAAGGTTTCATGGTTTAAAGCAAGGGTCTCCAAGCTACGGTCTGCGGACCATATCTGGCCCACCCCAATATTTTATCAAAAAACAAATTAATTGTTTCCTTTTGTTATTTCTTAACCACACAGTAAAGGTGTAAGAAAGAGACAGCTGGTGTCACTCCCTAAACTTACAACAGAATGGCTTGTGGCGATTATTTGGTAGTTTCAAGTTTCTTGGTAGAGAGCTATAAAAGGAAGGTCACGAAAGATGCTACATAATTTTTAAAATAAGTAATTATGTTGATTATTTATTATAAATATAAATCAATTCATTTCTCACATAGCTGAATCGACCTCGATCACTTTTATCGAATACTGACAGGCTATGGAAAGTGTCATTTTTTGCAGACGTGACTGGCCTCATGAATAAATTGAATCTAAAGTTGCAGGCTAAGACAAATCAGATCGTGATCTATTTGCACATGTAAAGGCATTCAATGCAAAAATGATGCTACCAGAAGAGCTGGTAAATGATCATAATTTAGTTCAATTCCCATGTGAAGATTTTTATGAAGAACGTGAAGATGAATATCAGTCTTCATTTGCATTAGAATTCATTTCTGACTTACAAAAACAATTTCACTGGAGAATTTTCTGATCTTGATGGTAAAAACAGATGAAATAAGGCTGTTTTAAAAGTCACTTTCAAATTGAAATGATTGATCTCAAATCAGATGATACACTGAAACATATGTACAGCGAAGGAAATAGGATCCAATTATATAAATCTTTGCAGCCTAAACAGTTTCTGAATTTGAAGTGATTTTCTTGTGGAGTTGTGCCAGTTTTTGGTAAAACAACCTGTGTAAACAAAAATTCTCAAGAATGAATATTAAGTATGTTAGGTCCAACTATCGAGCAAATTTATATGATAAGTATTAATTGTAGTCCATTTTAATAATGGAAATCTCAAGCTTGAAATCTCAGTTGAACAATATTTTGAATTTGAAGAAGCTCTTTTATTATATCCATTGATATTGTTTTGCAAAACTTTATGGTATGTTAATTACGATTGAAATTTCCCATTGCTCTCCCAGAGTAAAGATGAGTTTCTGTTTCTTGAAAAATTCATTTTGATTTCTCCAAATGGATATGAAAAAATTTTTTTTTTACTTCAGCCCGCGAAAATGTCTAGATAGTGTCCGAACCTTCCTCCCCCACCTATCTACACCCTTGGGTACAACTTCCATAATATTTAAGTGACTGGTGAGCAGTGGCGTAACTTTCTTTAACTGCCCCTCCGCCAGAAACATTTTGTCCCCCTGACCTCTACTTTTTGAGCAATTTTAGCTAACACAATTAAGGGGCTAAAATAGGAATAAAAATACAAACTCAACTTAGAAATATGGAAGAATTACTACTTTACTTTAGGAACTAGTCAAGTCAAGTTGAACGAACGATTTCCCTTATGACTTTTTTGAGAGGCGAATAATGTAGTTACTTCATGTTGGTCAAGGCCACATGCTTTTTCACATTCAATATTTAATACACTATGAGCACTTCCTCATCTGTTGCCGTTAGCAAACTAATTTTGTTTGGGCACTATAAACAAACTGTTTATTAACTACTGTGTGGGTAGGAGTAGGAAAAAGGTCGGCGAGGTATTCTGGTAACGTTAGTCGCAGTGAAACAAGAGATGTCCCGGCAACGTGAGTCGTGGGGAAACATGAAGAAGTCCTGGCAATGTGAGTCGCGGTGGAAGGTAGGGTGACGCGTGGAGAGAGAGGGGTTAAACAATATTGCTCTTTCAAACAGGTGGCACACCCGGGTCGGGTAGCCAATCTCCGACACATCACATCACATTAGCATACTCTGATGCACCTTGAAGGAAAGCATGAGAGCAAGTTTCAACACTTACGAACCAATTGGTCACACCGTGTGGTTTCAGAATCTAACAGATGGGTTGTCGTGTTTCGTGAAGTTTCTGAAACAAAGAAAAACATATTAATATTGGTGGGGGGAAAACAAAAAGTATGTTGGGAAACCGAAAAAGCATTTTTAGAATTATGTGCCGAAACAATACTCTATGGGGGGGAGGGGGGGGGTGGGTGAGAGCTCCCAAACCACTATTTGACACTTCTCGCTTATCTGAGTAGGACTTTGTGACGTCGATGGCACCCTCCAGGATCGAAGACATAATTCCCAAGCCTGTGGATAAGAGGATTTGGTGGCACCGGGGAGTCTGGCGTAGAAGGACTGCGCCAGCTTTCGAAAATGGTTCTTTATGGTAGGCATATCCAGGTCGCAATGCAGAGTCTCATTCCGAACATACCAAGGTGCGTCCACAATGACCCTCAAACACCTGCATCCTCCTCTATACGCGCCCCAAGTGGCCCCAAACGAGACAGGCATAGTCGAGGATCGATCTGAGCAACTGCTTGTACAGTGTCAGATTGTTCCTTGTAGACAGGGCGCTACACCTTTTAAGCAGTGGACCTAGGATTCCCAGCCTTTGCCCCGCCTTGTTGAGTCTCTTGTTACAGTGTTGTCACCAGGTCAGTTTGTAATCCAGTGTAAGTCCCAAGTACTTAACCCTGTTTGCCCATTTAATCGTTCTCCAAACAGCCGGAATGGGGCCGGCCTGTAGAACTTTCTTTTCCGTGTGAAGAGCACTGCTGTGCTTTTCTCCATGTTAGTAATTGTCCTCCAGGTGGTCAGCCACCCCTCAAACCGCGTCAGGTGCGCCTAGAGTCGCCTCTCCACCAGCTGCCCTCACCACAACTCTGCTACTAGAGCCGTGTCGTCCGCATAAAGTGCCAACTTGATGTTTGGGGATTTAGGAATGTCGTTCACATATAGACTGAAAAGCACTAGGCCCACGAGGAAACCATGCGGCACTCCAGCCCGGATGCTTCTGACTTGGGAAGTGGCGTTCCCAAAGGTAGTGGAGAAGGTGCGGTGGGATAGATAAGATTGTATAACCTTAACTAGGTAGAAGGGCAGGTTCAGGGAGAGGAGTTTGAAAAGGAGACATTCGTACCAAACATGGTTGAAGGCCTTTGACATGTCGAGAAAGACAGCACCAGTCAGCCTGTTGATGTTGAAGTTCCTTGTGACCTTATCCACGAGCCGGATGAGTTGGTGATATGTAGCGTGTCCCGCCCGAAAGCTGAACTGCTCGTCCACCAAGATGCCCACCTCGCGAAATGTCGGGTCAGTCTTGTCAGTAGAAGTCTTTTGAACAACTTGTCCAGGCAGTCGCACAAGCTGATTGGTCATTAAGACGATGCTAGAACCGGGTCCTTACCCGGTTTATGAAAGTAGAGGACGTTGGCGTGCTTCCAGAGCTTGGAGAAGTGACCCAGGAGCAAGATGGCGTTGAATAACTCCATGAGGAAGTTAATTGCCTCCGAGGACAGCTTTCTGAGGACCGCGTTATTGTTACCATCACGTCCGGTGGCCTTGTTTAGTTTAAGTGGCTAACGCCCGCGACTTTCTGTCCCTCATGGGTTCAGGTTCATCCAAAGGTTTGTAAGAATCGCACCGTAATCTGAGCAAATGTGCACCAGGTCTGACGGGTCATCAGTCACTCTCTGACTTAGGAAACACCATATCAAGTACCCTCGTTACGGACGGCTTAGAGAACATGAAGTGTGGTGCGCTCCAAACAGTAAAGAGGGTGGTTGGCGCGGCCTGTGCAATTGCGGAGGAAAGATACAAGGGCTGAATGAACAGTGAGGCACCACAGCCTTTGTTGTGAAACTTCAGAGCCTTTTTGAAGACAGAAGGTGGTTGTAAATTCAAGTTTTTTTTTATGTCAATAAGACACGATTTGTTGGTATTTTGGGGGACCTTAGAATTTCATCCTTAGACTTAGCATTGCTTCTAATGCGAGAACATAACATTTATATGTTTTTTTAGAAATTAACACATCACAAAAGCAGGAATTGCTAAACCATGTGTAGAAAATTAAACAATGGGCCAGATTCATAGTCAAATTTAGTGTGGCTTGATACCAAACATGAGACGACACCTACCTAGACCAGAATGGAATGGGCCAGTTTCATATGCAAAACTGGCCCATTCAAGTGTGGTTCTATACTAAACACATGACAACACCTATTTGGATACAAATCAAACAGGTCAGATTTGCATATAAATCTCACTTATTCTATTCTGATTTAGGTAGGGGTTATCTTGTTTGGTATTGAGGTGCACTAAATTTCACTATGAATCTGGCCGAATGTATTAACTTAATAACTATTCCATTTATTTATCTTATTGCTTTATAAATTGCAAACCGGTATGCTTTAGAAATTGCAAACCGGTATATTATGGACAAATGTTCTTTTAAAATCCATAGTGTCGCTACTTAACGTGTCAGGATGGGCTTGTGGGATGGATAGGTAGTGGAAGATGGTTGTTGGTTTCATTATTCTGGTTTATTGAAAAATATCAATTAAGGTAATAGTGTACAATGCTATGTAGGATTTAGAACTAATTAAGAGTTTGGAAAAATGTTACGCATTCTATCGATGCCCCTACTCAGCAGTGCGTGTCCTGACTTATCTTCGATGATATAACCCTACCTGGTATCAAACCCTGACCGTCCGGCACTGTGCTGTCTTTGACTTAGGATGGGTTAGGGCGTCCTAGGTGAAGAACAGTAACTCAAACTGCGGGCTATTCTCTCCATAAGTCGATTAGACTTGGTAGCTAAGTATGTAGAGCACCTTGGTATAGGATGCTAACAACTGTCATACATCTGAGCAGCCAAAACTCATTGTTATATATACCCAAAATAGAAGGGTGTTTCCCCTATGATACTAGTTTTGACAGTGCTCTATCTTAAGCTTCTGCAAAACAACTGATGATGTTCAAAAACATATCCTACTCTGAATACTCAACTGCTTGGTTAGGAAGTTGAAAGTGAGATTTCTTAGGCTTATGTAATTCTTGCATGCTCTAGATTGTCTTAAGGCTGCATGCTAAGACAAAATAGATTTTATTAATAGTGTTAATAATGTAACACATTCTTTAATTACCAGGTAAAGTATGTGTGAAAAAGACAGCATGGACGACCAAGAAATAGAAGGGAGGAGCAGCTAACAGGAAGTGTGCGAGTTATAGGAGAAAATAAAAGAATTTCTAATGACCCAGCCACAGGTTGGGAATAGTGAGAATGGCTGCCCATATATTTAAACAATGATGGGTTAGGGATAATGATGATGAAAGTTCCAAGGAAATGTACCAATATCCACATGTGAACAAAGGCAGACTGAGGATCCGATTAGTAATAACTAGAGCCCAGATTTTTATCCTGCCAGTTAGAAATGTGAAAAGCAAAATGTCAGTGAATTAGGTTGTTTGGGACAGTATTTTCAATTTTAATCTCACATATTTTACTGAATTCTACATAGTTTCCACAATAATACATGAAATTAAATGTTTTTTATCTGGTTCTTATTTACATTTATTTTTTGAGAAAATACTTTTAAATTATGTATCAATAATTTTCAGTCAACCTGTGCTGTCATAAAGGAATGCATCCAATGAAGGGATGTCATTGAGAAAAGCTTAAGTCAAGTATGCTGGCTTGTCAAAGAGGATTATTGCTGTCAATGTAATTTTGTTTTTTTGTGGGAGAGGAGAGAATGTGGCTTTTCCAGATAGGGGCCTCCAGCGTGGCTTGCCAGTTGTAAAAACAATAATTCTAGATCTGATTAGCTCATTTTCCTGTTGTTCTTTGGTCAGGGAGAATAAATGAGTAAAGTGGCAAGGCAAAGAACAATTGATAAAAACAGAACCCAAAATCAGCCAAGAAAATGTAATTTGAAGTCCATCACCATAATACGGCACATAAAACAGTCTTTTGAAAAACAAACTAGACCAACCATGTCTATATGTGTAATGTGTAAGTGTATGAGTTCTGTTTGTGTTGCATGCAACAAGCAGTTCTATCTGTACTTTCCTGCTTTTTTTGCATTAAACTTGAGGAAGCAGGTCCACTCCCAGCAGGGCTATTATGACCATGACGTAAAACGAATTTGTGACAGTTATCAGAGAGATGCTAAACTTTGTGTCACAAAAGTTATTATGACCGACAACTTTGCGAGTGAAAATATTTTACTAGTAGTGAGACGCTAAATTGCACAGACATTTTATTTATCCTTTGGTTTGCGTTATGAGATTATGTATGCTAGGTTTTGTAGTTTATTAGGTGGTTTGTGTTATTTGATTTAAACTTGCCATCTCATTAGCCCTATATAAAAATCTCAAAACGTTTTTGTGTGTTTCACATAGGCTAATCTAACTTTAACTAGGCCTCTATCATAATTTTGGCTAAGAGTGGGGATAGTACGCTTACACTGAATGTTAAAATAATATTTTCTTTGAAACATAACATTATCAAAATGCATTATTATTCACCATCAACATACGAATAATTGGGATATTTCAATATTAAGATTAATTGTTCATAGATTTTATAATAGGTGGAGGTTAGTTAGGCTTCAACATATTTGGGATGTTAGTAGTTTGTTGATCCACCTCATGGGGCAACATTGACCAATATGTTAGTCTCTTTGATCTAATTTTCCAATGGTGGGGAGGTTGAGATTTGAATCCTAGCTGGATGTAATGAGTGGTTTTATTTTTCTAAGGGTTTTCCCATTCTTCCTCTACACAAATCCGAATACCTTTATTTTATATCTCAACCTTTATTATCTATACCCTCTTAGTGTAAAACATGTGGACGTAGGACTAATCTGTTTTTTAGATGCCTCAACAAAACTGAATCGTAAATAAGTAGTAGTTACTATCCACATTAATGTGAGTTGTAGGCATATGAAATATTGTAGCCAAGACTGGAAATAATCAATAGGCCTTAGCTTAATGTTTACATGCGATTTGGTTTAGGATTAGGATTTTTAATCATAAAAGGTTTACTAAATTTATCTGAAACCTATAAATAGACCTAGTTATCTTGAAGTTAATAAATTGCTAACAACTCATTATAAAGAAATATAATATCCTTATATTCTTAGTCACTTAACTAAAGTCTCAAGAATTCGCTTTAAATAAAGAATGAATTTTATTAATTTTTTAACCATCCAAACCACCCTCTCGTCCACCTTATTATAACTTAATGGCCCCTCTATAACCAAACACACCCGCTTGTCGAACTTGTAACTACACAATAACGTAATTTTGTCTGTCTACAATAGCTTATGCTATGGCCGTGCTTTGTAGAGGGGACGGGCGAGACACGCCCCCAATATTTAAGGAAAATTATTCTTAAATTCAATAGATTATTTTGATTCATTTTAATAGTATTGTGTTTGTAAATTATTTTATTTTAAAGCTCTTAACTTTTTCAGATAATTGCAATTGTAAATGCTAAGAATGAAATAGTGTGTGTGTGTGTGTGGTGTTGTTTAATGTTTTGTGAATAAATTAGTTTATGTAATACCTATGTCGTGTTTGCTAATGTGTTTGTTTGGAAAAGTGAACTTGATATAAATCAGCGTGATTTGAAAACTATTTTGATTATAGATCGTTTCTTAGACAAAACAAAACGTGATTCACCAAGTGAACTATAATCTCCTAAAAAACAGTTCTTTGGCGAGTCTGATGAAAAGCCCATTTAAGTCAATTTAATGGTTAATAAAACAGGAAATTTGTTGAATCAATCATAAGATTATAATACCTGTTCTATGATTATAATTGTGAAAGCAATAAATAACTAGCAGTAAACAGTAGCACCAAATTTCCTATTCAGAATTTAAAAGTAAAAATACTTCAGTTTCACCCAACATAGTACAAGGCACATTTCTTTATCTATGGTACAAGGTGTTCATTTGGGTGCCTCTACAAACAATGCAGATTGCAGATGGCGTTCTTTGTTTTTATTGTAAAAGATATAATAAATTATGTCCTGACAACAATCTTGCTAGAAAAATGGATCCAGCATTTTGTAGAAATGTATTTAAAAACTGGAAAAAGGCATCGGACAAGTTTCGTTTACATGAAACGTCAGATAGTAATTTATAAGCAGTTTTAAGTTATAGACAGCTGAAAAACCCGACTAACTCCCAATTAAATTCTCCTTTAGCTTCTGAACGTAAAATTTCTAGGGAATGTCTTCAAAATTTTCACCTCAATGAAATATTTATCCATGCAAGGCTTAGCTTTAAGAGGAAATCAACAAGAAAGTGGAAACTTATTTCATCTTCTTAAACTACTTTCCGAGTATGATTCCTATCTTGCAAATTGGTTGAATGAGGAACGAGAGTTATACACAGATGATGGAAAAATTCAAAATGATATTTTGGAAATAATGGGCAATGACATCGTGAAAAATATTTGTGCTGAAATTCAATATTCTAAATTTAGTTTTCTTTGATTTTTGATGGTACACGTTTTATTACTGGGACTGAACAACTTATTATATGTGCGCGTAGGGTTGATGAAAACATAAAGCCTCATGAAAATTTGTTGGGATGATGCAGTTCTACTAAAACAACTGGGAAGTCGATTGCAGCCATTATTTTTATATAATGTCCAGAGTTCAATTGCCTCTTTTGAACTTGCGCGGACAAACCTATGATGATGTTCCACATATGAGTGGGATCAACAAAGGAGTACAGTCTATAATAAAGGATAGACATACTTTAGCCATGTTTGTTTCACTGTGGGGTGCACTGCACTAACTTGGTCACAGGGAGTGCATGTGATATATCAATCACTCTGAGGTATTCAATGCAAAGGGTATATGATCCTGGAGTTTTGTCTCCACAATCATTGACAGCTAAAACTAACTTTATTAATATCCAAGAAGCTGCTTTTAATAGTCCTTTGCCATCTAATGCCAGCATCAAGCCCCTTAGTCTGACCAGGTGGATATACAGAGGTGCTCAGGTTGAAGATATTCTGGCAAACTATTCCATGATTTTAGAAACACTTGAAGCACTGTCTGTTAAGGGGGAACTCCCACTAAATATCTTTTAAAAAAAACTGGTACTACTGACCTCCTTAAATCTAATGGTAATTATTATTTAATAGCTTTGTAAATTATTCTCCTATTAAAATAAAGGTTGTTTGTTACAACAAAATTTACTTGGTTTCTGTAAATCCAACCATTAAAAAGATATAAAATATTGAACTTCAACGTTTTAAAATAATTTTTATGATTTTTCTTCCATGATTACGCCCAAAATGCCTTTTAAAAATTTGATGTCTCTGTTTTCAAAAAGATAATCTCTTTGGCTGTTTCCTGAATATTTTATAATTAAAAAAAAATTAAAATATGTCCTTTAATTAATAATTATAACAAGAGCCGTATTTAAAAAAAACTATATTTATTAATTAAAAATAAACTTAAGAAAATATTATTTCATCCCATTAACCTGAACAGTTCTCTGAAACAGCACATCAATTTTTGTATTTTTAAAAACAGAATATAGTTGATTTTCTATTTTGAGTCTACCGGCCGGTTGCTGTGTGTGTCTCTTGAAGCCATTTTCTCCACCGCTAAACGACCCGCAAGCTCCCCTCACAGTTCCATGAGGGTTTGTGTTAACTGACGTCCCAAACTGGTTTTCAAATAGACATTCTTCAGTGAGAATAGTTTTAATGTTTTTTTGTTTTTTTTACTCTAAAAATGCAATACATTTTAAGTAATATTATTTTATATATTTAGTCCATGTGTGAATAGTTTTGTTGTTGTTTTTGTATTGATATATTTGTGATAATTTCAAACAAATTTTCCAAGTTACACTAAGAAAATTAGTTTGAGACTTCCGTGCTGAGGGTCCAGTGTTCAATCCTTGGTCCAAGCACAGATTTATCTTATTGCCAAACCCTTCTTTCACCTCTGACAAGACATGTTCTAATTACAACTTGTGAATGTATGAAATACCAGGCCTCCACAGTGGTTCGGATCCCACGTTAAACTGTAGGTCCTCCATTTCATCTCACAATCAACCTACCATTACACATTAGCGTAAGTGCGTATAACCCGAACAGGTGGTGATAATGATAATGATGTATAATAATAATAATAATAATAATAATAATAATAATAAATAAAACAATGCCCATGGGGAACAAAAAAACACCACCCTCTAAAGTGAAGAAAATAAAGTTTTGGGATAAAAACTTGAAACAAAACTCCATACAAATAAATGAAATAGCTATTCCTCGGTAAGTGTTAGAATTTAAATTCGATCTATATTGAGTTTGAAACAGGTAATTAGATTAGCTAACAATAGATACATCTTGACTCCTAACTGTTTAATAATAGTAATAACAAACACATGTTTTCTCATTTATCACTTTTAATTAGAAATATTAATAGTTTATTTCATACAACTTAGGAACTAGAATTATTAAGTTCGTAAGAAAATGTTTTCATAGATCACTACACTAATACATAATATTTTAAAGATATATATTATCGAACAATTATTCAATGGCTCTGAATCGTTGGGTGCGCGAGGTAAATGTTTGGTTTTCTCGTAGCTGGAAGTTCGGGGCTCAACTCTCAGCCACGTGGACTGAAGGCTGTTTTTCCCTAAGTTTTTATCCACGCTTCCTTCAAGCAAATACGAATACGCTTACTATAAATATATATTTTCCTTAGCTCTATTCCGTGATTATAATTAAAATGTATATAAAACAGATGGATAGTAGCAGGGCTGGATTAATGACAATAATTGGTTTGGTGTTAAACGTCTTATTTTGATATCATTTGAATTTTTGTTACGTGAATAAGGAACGTGTCAAACTACTAGTTTTATTTATTTGTTGTATCTAACGTGCGCTTTCTGAACCAAATGATTACTTAAACACACAAGAATTTATATGAGTGATATCGAAAGGGCCTAACAATTTTGCCAGGAAAGGTATTTTCACAAACCTTACAGGGCTATCTTACATACCACAATCGACATGGAACTGATGGCTTTACTTTCCCTCCAAAAGAAGTTATGCTATGAATTGTTATTATTCAAAAGAAATCCTTTGACCCCGGTGGTGTTTTAACCCACGGACACCGGGTCTTGAGGCGAGCACTTTACTCCAAGACCAGTGAAGTCGACAAAACTGCTAGCACTATTATACGATATAATGTTAAAGTATAAAGATAGCACCACAAACACAAAACAAAAATTGTTCGAAAATAGGAATAACAATCTCAACTAAAATCATTTATAGTTGCACTAGTGAGCACGTAAACTAAATGCAAGACAAACTTAGTCTAGCCTATTGGCAACGGGGAGATCGGCGTTCAATTCGCAGCCGGTCATTCTTGAGGTAATTTTTCTAATGTTATCCTTTTATTTCTATATGCAAGTACATGCACATTTCACCTACATTCTACCTTCATCACCCCTATCCTATTAGTTGGAGTAAATGTGTATAGCCATGTGTATGACAACTAATTTTCTGCCAACAGGGATTAATTTAAGCTGATATTAGATACATCTTTTGTAGGCCTAAATTTTTTAAAAACTGCAGCAACATAGTTTTATTATGGGTGAGGATCGTATTTTAAAGTAAGTGAAAACCTTGATTAAAATTTAAAACATCAATAGCCAATTTGAATTGAGTAAAATTAGCTATTTTTATTTATGATAATTTTACGTTTTATAATAAATATATTTTTTCAGTGATACTCTTAATGTTAATATTAATTAGGAAGGTGTAATTATTTGTGGTAAATTTAGTTAGTTATTCATTAACTTGTGATGTATTTGTCGTTGGTTTTTTTTATTGGGTGAGGGTGGTTGGTGGAGGGTGGGGTTGGTGGCGCTCATGTTAAATTATCCGTGTTTAAATCTAATCTGTGCTTATTTTCTTAGAGTTCAATTCAATTCATAGAAAAGGGATAAGTGTGAGTGGTGTTATCTGTGGTAGTGCCTTTATTGATAAACTGCGGTTCATAAATAATAATACAGTTTTTACAAATATATAATATATATTTTAATTTACATTGGTTTTAAAAGTTTATTTTGATTAGGTATACTTGCAATACTCTGTCCAATAATTTAAAAAAGTTTATTGCTCAAAATGTGAATAATTAATTTCAAATTAAATTAAATGACTTTGTTTTTTATACAAAAATAGGTGCGTTGCTACATAGTACATGTTGACTTCGCATATAGTCACACAAATAAGATTGTTCCTGCACATTTTATGTTTGCTTCATATTCACTTTAAACCACCCGTTGATTTTGATCACAATCGGCGGCATAAAGCATAGCTCTAAAGATTACTTTATTCTAGAAGCGGGACTCGCGGGCTGTATCCGAATAGTCAAGTACACTTGACTTGATGCAGTCTTGATAATTTTACACTTCTCGCGGTTTCCAAGTGAAGACTGCATCAAACTATTCGAACGGCAACACACTTGGGCCCACAGTGCGGCTTCCTACCGAATAATTTGTGTAAGTCGGTGCTCAACAGACGAAACGATAATACTAAAACAATTGCCAGTCAAACAACGCACCAACGCCGCATGGCTCGTAGCTTTCGTATCCATGGTTACCAAGACCTCGAGAAAACTTCATCGGTCTAGTCCGCGACTATTCGGACAGATCTACACTTTGTCACGTTATTGCCAACGTCAGGAACCAACGCGACGCCCCATAAGTAGACTATTCGGATACAGCCGCGCTTACATATTAGTGGAAGTGGTACTGGTTCACTCATCCTTTTGCATTATTTGACTGGGCCTACTTATTTTTTCTATTGATCTTGATCCTTGAAATTTTTGAAGAATAGTTTTGTGTGCATATAAATAGTTATACTTATAATTAAGTAAAGTTTTTTTTATATCTACTGTTGAACATAAGTTAATGTTTTATTTTTTCTTAAAATCATGCCAAGCTGTTTCTCAAAGGTCTGTCTTTGCTTTATATACTATTGACTATTATGTCATAATAATCTCAAAATATATACATTTTGCATGAAAGACTGGTCAGAGAGCTTAAAGAAAATAAAGTTTTAGTGTATAACCTTGTTTTTATGGAATTAATTTTTACTTTCAGTGATTTATTGAAGCACACAATTTTTTGTTCATGTATTAGGCTTATAGGTACTATTTCTATTGTTACAGATTGCATCTTACCTCGGCCTGATGTGGAACACACCTTCTCTTCAGGTGGGTTCTATAGTTGTTTTTTCACTACATCTTAGTGGGGCCTACTATTTTGGGTTCTTCACTTGGATTAATTTTTCTAATAGAATAGGGATGAGGCAGATAACATTTTAATTGAAATGCACAACTTGTGAATGTGGGTAATGCCAGGCCTCCACCGTGGTTCGGATTCCACGTTAAACTGTAGTTCCTCCATTTCATCTCACAATCACCCTACCATTACACATTAGCGTGTGTATAAGCTGAACGGGTAGTAAGACGCGTTAATAATAATAATAATAATAATAATAATAATAATTAATTGAAATTACATCCACATTTACTTGGAGGGAAAGTGCAAAATTTTTAAGGTAAAAACACCCTCATTATACTTGACTGGGATTCAAACCTCAATATCTCCTTCATCAGCAATCCAGTCTACATGAGATTGATATGCGTTAGATCAGGTGGGTCAAACTCATTTGATCATAAGGGCCACATGGAAATGAAAAATACTACTTAGGGGGCCACAGTAAAAAAAAATCAATATTTTGATATATTTAAGTAAAAACAATTGAATTCCAACTTAGTACCTAATCATTCCAAAAAGAAAAGATTAGGATCCTCTATAAAACAATAAGAAAGACCCTATATTTTATTACCAAAAATAAAAAATCTTTATATATATATATTATATATATATATATATACACACACACACACACACTTTCAAATAGCATGTATTACTCCTTATATTTTTCTTTATATGGAAAATGTCTAATGCATTCACTTTCAATCATTCTGTGTATGTTCGCCATGGTATTTGTAAATAACATTAACTTTTATCTCCGATAACTTAGTATTATTATTCTATTATTTTATTAGCACTGCGTTTTACTACCAGTTCCGGCTATACACACTTATGCTAATGTGTAATGGTAGGGTGATTGTGAGATGAAATGGAGGAACTACAATTTAACGTGGAATCCGAATCACGGTGGAGGTCTGGCATTCTACACATTCACAAGTTGTGATTATTACACGTCCTGTCAAAGATGAAGGAAGGGTTTGGCAATCAGATAAATCTGTGCTGGGACCGAGGATAGAACCCGAACCCCAGCACAGAAGTCCGACACCTTACCCCTAAACCACTAGGTCATCCAAGATAACTTAGTAATTGGTAGCCGCTTCACTTATTTTGTGTTGTAACTACTTATATTTCTCATATAATTTTGTAACATTAATGTGTTATGATAGCCTATTTAAAATACTATTAAAAAAGAGATACCACTTTGGCAAACTGGATAGAAAGAGCTGTTGAGTGTTGAACAAGTATTGAAAATCTAGGAATTTGTAAACTTGTGGTGAACTGAAGACAGTAGAATTTTAATAGGCAGGGCTAGAAAATCTACTAGATATACTTTCACGCACCAGTATTCATACGCCAAGTCATGTGATCTGCAGCTGTCACTGTTGGTAAACCGTGTACCTTTAAAATAACATTAACATTATAGAAAAATTGTTTCCTACAGAACAATGTCTATTTTTAAAAGGTTCTTTTTACAATAATTGGACTTTAGTTGTGTAATGAAAGCTCTTGGCTGACTTACAAATTTCAATGAAATGTTAATTCTAGCTGCCAATAATGTGTATATGAAGATTTAGCCAAAAGCTTACTATTTTTTTTAAATATTGGCTTCACCTATATTTTTAAATATTGGCTACTACTATTTTTTAATATTAGCTACTACTATTTTTTTACAAAATAATGTTGGACTATTTTTATATAAATATCTAGTTCTTAATGATCTAAAACAACAAAACAAAGCTTTATGTGCCTTGTAAAGTTTACTTTTTTTCTAAATCTTCACACATGTGTAAATTATTATTTCTTGACAAAGGATTCATGTCACACTGTTATTTATTGGTATGTGTGATATCTGTTCTCATCATATACATGCGTTTAGACCTTTGAATGATAATAGGCCAAAGCAAAGACAATAAAAATTTCATATTTTAACATAAAGCCCATTTGCCTATTGTGGTAGTTTAGAATTTAGATGATGTCAAACTAATTATAAAATGCAATATGGTTCACACTCTTAATAAGATAAGAAAGTGGTATCATGTTATTTCTATGAAATTGTTATCAAAACTCATAAAAAAAAACTCCTTTGCAACTTCCTACCAGAATAATTTTATTTATCAGTTTAACACCCATGTGCAAAAATGACTCAAGTCTTAAATTAACATTTTAAAGTTTATTTTGGTTTCTATAGTTTCAAGCTTTCTTGTCAGATTTTGTTTATATTTTGCGATTTTGTTTATATTTTGCAATTTTGTTTATATTTTGCATTGTATATCAATTCCCAGACAGTAATTTCCAACTGTCAACATTTTGAATACAATATTTCATTCTTTGAAGTTGTGACAGTGAAGTGGTGACAAAAAATAGGAATATATGAGAAACCTCCAAAATCGGATGTTTATAATTTCGATGTTTGATGTGAAGTGAAAATATAGTGCGGAATGAAATTTAGCACGGCCAAGTGTAAAGGGATGGTAATGTTGCTACCTATATTTCTTTTAACCAAACAGTTTTACAATTTAAATTTTGAATTCAATCCATAAATTTTACTTAAAACATTCATACCATTTAAAGAATAAAATCAATCATGGCTACAATGAGATAATTTTGTTTGATTCCTTTATTACTAAAGTTGGGTTGAATCCACTATTTTACGAATCTGAATCTCTAATCCAAATCTCCAATTTACCTTCAAATCTCAAATCCAAATTTTGGCAAAAATTATGAACATAAGACGAAATATAGATATAATTGAATAATATAAATACAAATAGTAACCAAATGTTTAACATTCTTTCTTATAATCCATTCATTATAACCTTCATAAGGACATTATGACCACTGGCAACTCTAGAGCTTCGCATGGATACATGACTTCAGCTTAATTATTGTAGTGTACGTCAAGCAGCCATGTTGTGTCGTACATAGGCACAGACATAAGCTAATACTCCGTGGGTCAACTGTTTGAACTTAGGGTTTGATAATTTCGTTGGCTGGTTAGTGATAAAGCATCAGAGTAGCAAGGACTGGGAAGTGTTGATTAGCGTGCAAAAAGAGCAATACATTCAGTAAAGTTCTCTTCAATTAAATTTCTGGTTGAATATCTGTCAATTACGTCTGTGGTTGGTCCATCATGAAAGATTCAAGTTTTTATGATTGAATCGTTTGTTCTGGATTGTTCCGCAAAAAATTTTGTTTGTTCCGTTTTGATAAACCAACAAATGGTACGTCTATATTGGAGAGGGGGGCGGGTCTTCAAGGTTTCCCCCCCCCACACACTTTGGAAAATTGACATTTTCATGGTTGCGATAGAGTTTGTTCCGAATTGTTCCACAAAAAGTTTTGTTGTTTGCTTTGTATTTGTTCTAGCACAAATGAGACATGAATTTGACACTTTGTATACTCATGAGGGGCCAACTTCATGGAAACCCCCGTCCCGCCCCCGCACACAACTTTAAAAATTCATGGTGTTTTGATTGCAATCATTTGTTCCGGATTATTAGACACACATTTTTGTTTGCTCCGTTTTGAAAAGCCCACAAATAGTATGCTTACATTGGGGGGAGAAGGGCCAACTTCACGATAGCCCATTTCGGTGTGAATAATATCTAGGCACATGTTAAATTAGTATATTTGTAAATGATATCGATATTTTATAATGCATCGATACTCACCCCTATTCCTTTTAATCAAACAGTTGTAGGAATGATAAGATAATGTTGAAAATTAACTATGTATCCTATTTGTTATGTTTGTAAAATCCACATAATCGATTGGACGCTGAAATTAAATGGTGAAAAGTTGCGTTGGGATGGGAATTTTTTTTAAAGGAATTTTTTAAAAATTAATATTATATTTACCAGAATGCAAGAGTTTAGCTGCTAAGACTTTATTTTATAGCTAATTTTAGTTTTCATTTGCAAAGGACATTTTTGATTTAGTCATGTACATTCATTTCAATTTTTCGTTTAAATTCTTAGTTTGTTTATTTTGGCAAATTTGTAGCAATTTTTTTAGAATTTTAGGCTATTCTATAGATATTTTTAATCACTTATTTGGAAATTTATTCTGGTTCCTGTTGTTAAACTTTGATTTGAAAAAATAATTTTTATAGTCAAGTCTTCTTTGGAAGTGTCAGAATAATTGTGTTGGGATAATTGACATTTCCTTCCATTCATGTCTCTTTGGGTCTAAGGTACTATTTACTACATCATAACAGTAATAATAGCAACTGAAAGGATGTCAATACTTTAGGGTAACCTAGTTATGAGCTCTCTTGAGGGGTTAGGGGAAGAGGGAGGTAAGAGCTCTGGATATCTTTCGGTAATTTCACAACTGTCCAAGTTGCCGAAACAAATATTTTGGAGCTTAGGAGGAAGTGAGGCCCCTAAAAATACTTTTCTTTACTATGAGTTTTATGGCATGCAATAAGTATTAGACCAAGATCTCCCTAGTTTTTGTATTTCTAACTTGCTTCACCTTTTTATTGCTTTTTTTGTGCACAGTGAAGAATCAAATACAATATTGTTCATACTTTGACACAGAGGGTGGGACTTTTTTACTTGCGCCCTGTGTGACCATACAGGTCTCACACACAAAAGGCCATCATCACTAGTGACACTAGTTTATTTAGCGTTTGTAAGAGATCTAAGAACTAACAAACTAAAATATAATGCACAATAATCTGGAACAAACTATTAAAGTTATAAAATCAAAAATATAAATTTTGTTATATTTTATCTAGTTGAGGTGAGGAAATTGAGCTAAGCATAGTCATAAAGATATATTAATTTTAAAACTATCAACATTTTTTTAAAAGAAATCCAGAACAAAATAAAGATAAATATGTTAAGGAACTCAAACAAATTAACAACAAACTTTAAACAAAAAATGTTCAAGCAAGTTTTGAAAGAATATGAAAGAGAGCTACTTCTAGAAAAAAATATCGAGGCTTTATAAAAGGAATGAATGGAAATCTTCGCAAAAATAAATCTAAAATGAACCAAGAACGAATTATTATTATTATTATTAGCACCGCATCTTACTACCCGTTCGGGTTATACCACTTAGCTAATGTGTAATGGTAGGGTGATTGTGAGATGAAATGAAGGACCTACAGTTTAACGTGGAATCCGAACCACGGTGGCGACCTGAACGAATTATTGATTGCAAAGATAAAATATCGATTATTAAAAGTTGTATGTGTTCATGTGGAGAATATGGTTGCCATAAAGGCATCAATCCACACTCCTAGTGTAAATAAATCTTGTGTTGTCCTGCCAAAACAAAATGTGCATATTTTTTTTAGGAACCATCTGGAACAAACGAAGAACAAATGAAACAAACAATAGCAATCATAAAAATATGGATTTTTAAAATATGGAGTAGGGGGGTCAACTTCATGGATGTGCAATGTAAACATACAATTTATGGGTGTATAAAAACATATCAAACTAGTTTTTCCAGAACAACCGAACAAATGAAGAACAAATTATTGCAATCATAAAATTTATTTTTTTAATGTTTTTAGGGGGAAAGGACGATGAGGCAGATTCATGGAGGTCCAGAGTAAACAAATCATTTGTGAGCGTATTAAAACGGAAAAAACGATTTTTTTTCGCGGAACAACCTGGAACTAAAGAAGAAAAAAGTATTGTAATCATAAAAAAAATTGTTTTTAAAAGAGGAGAATGGCAAATTTATGGATGTCTAATGTTAAAGTATAATTTAATTTTGAGGACGTATCAAAACGTAAAAAAAAAACAATTTAACAATTCGAAACAAACGATTGCAACCATAAAAATTTCAATTTTCAAAAGTGAGAGGGAGATATCGTAAAGTTGGCACTACCAAGGTAAACATACCATTTGTGAAATTATCAAAACGGAACAAACAAAATTTTTGTGGGACAATCCAAAACAAACGAATGCAATTGTAAATAATACATGGATTTTTCAAAGTGGAGGGGCTATCGTGAAGTTGGCCCCTCACGTGTAAACAAAGTGTCTCAAGTTCATGTCCTATTTGTGCAAGAACAAATGTGGATCAAATGAGCCTTTTTACGGTAAAATCTGAACTAACGATTGCAACCATAAAAATGTAAATTTTCCAAAGTGGGGGGTAGGGGGGGGGGTTACGTGAAGTTGGCCTCACCAATGTAAACATATCATTTCACACCAGACATGTACTCCATATCACATCTCTTTTCTATAATAGAAAAAATATTAGGGCCTAAATTATCATTTCAAAATGTATATTAATTATTCCAATAAAGAACAGGCAACTAATGATTTTTCAATAGAAATAAAGCGTATTATAAAGATAAATATGTTTTATACACCTATATAAGTTGTAATTATATATATATATGAAAAAGAGAGAAAATTAAACAAAACTGATGATTGCGTTCATTTGTGCAAGTCATGTAACATATATATATGTATATATTATTTCAAAGTGAGCATGTATTATATAAAGCTAAACTTCGATAAGGACTTGAATCAGTTGGTGAATCAGGCCAAAAATATGTATTCAAAAAATTACTAGAACTTGCAGCAATAAACTCAAGTCTACAAAAAAAAAAAAAAATGGTAGGTTTATTAATAATTTACCTAAAAAATAAAAAATATATATAATTTTTACATATTTTTAGGTGGCTTTCCACACGTGTTCTCTTTCTATAGTTTTACCATCCACTCTCCACATAAATAGGGTGCATTTACTATAAAAAATTGTTTCCTTCTCCTTGCACCCTAGAATAACTCAAAACCTCAAAACCTAATCACAAAATAAATCAAAGTGCCTAAAAACATTAGAGGGCGATTATATATAAGTTTATAAGTTACATATTATTTGGATAAGAATGCTTCAGTTATTTTGATTAAATTAATTCAAATAAAAATCATTTTCTCACTTTCTCTCACACACATGATATTTTTTTATGTCATATGTATTAAAATACATTCGTTTGTGAATGAAATAATTATGTCATTACATTATTTATTTGCAAAAAAATAAGAAAAAATTAGTAGAAAGACTGTCGTTACAATAGTAAATAGCGGTTTTTCATTTGAAGTAAATTCAAAGTGCTCACACACTTGCAAATGCAAAGATCAATTACTACTATAATATCATACTTGGGCCTAAAATTATCTCTAAGCGAGTTCGAAATACATAATAATGAACACTATTCCTTTCTATATTGTTTAGGTGCCCAACAGGATATCTCACTAATTGGCACATTATATATAATGAATCAGATAGCCGAAGCTATCATCTATGCATTTTAGTGAGGCAAGTACCACTTAGATATCATATTCTGAAAATTGAAAAATGACACCTGGACACGGGAATCGAACCCGGGACCTTCGGCTTAGTACGCCAATACTCTTACCACTAGCTATCCAGGATTCGTCCCGTGCCCATAGTCATTCTTCACTCATATTTTAAGGCAAAGTCTTTGATGGACGTGCGGAAGTCGTCAGCTTATAAACATGTGATTATATAAGATAAAGCCATCAGACAGTGGCTGCGACTCGATCGGTAGTTGGCAATGTATTTAAGCCAATTGACAATTATATTATAATTGTACTGGGATTGCATATATTATGCATTGATGATAAGCCTGGCTATCTGATCCAATATATTCAATCCCATACAAGCCAAGGCACAAGCAGACTTTTCCTAGAACTGATAAAGATAAGAAGTGTAGTGCAGGACTGTAAAGTGTGTAGGCGACCAAGTTGGACTAAACGTGGGCAGATAAAACGTCAAGATACAATCATACTCTCGAGCAGAAAAATTAGCCTATGCGTCCCAGCAAGCTAGACGCTTCTCTCTGGGGGTTCAAATCCCTGCTAAGGGTATTTTGGGGAAATCTTATTCAATTGTTTCCTTATACTCTCCCACACAAATGTGGGTACATTTCCTTAATTAATTCTGCCTGTTTAGGTATGAACTAATTACGCCAGTGCGTTAGGGATAAAGTTTCAATTTAGAGGAAGTGTACCCGCATTCGTGTGGAAAGGATTGGGAAAAATATTTAGTAAATATCACAGATCATGATTGAGCCACATCTCCCATTCATCGGCAGACTAGTTTATTGCGAGAGTGACACCTTAGACCATGTGGCCACCAAAGTGGTATATTACCAATCCTCGTGTCTAAAAATAGCTTGAGAGGTGGGAGGGAGCTTACGAAAATTCTTCCGATCACCCACGTGACGGAGGGAGGATCTAAAATCATGTAAAAAAGCCTTACGTAATTTAAGGATGGCCCCCATGCAATAAAAACTATGGGCCATAGATACAAGGTCTAGCAGCCGGGTCATGTTATTGAGCAGAGTAGAAACGAACTCAGGTCATTGCTTTATAAATCACCTTTTTAAAAACGTCTTGAACTATTTTTTTTAAATAAATATCTGAGGAGGGTAGTGATAAATAATACTGTATAATTATTTATCAGAGAAGAAATTATTTAAGGTAAAATTAGAGATTACTCATTTTTGAAGATTTTGTCACTAACTACAATAAATAACCTATATGAGAGAGTATGTAGCTTACGATTTTGTCGTACCATTTATTTGAGTTTATTAGTAAGCAGGTAAAATAAAAAAAAAAAAATTTAATGTGCTAAATTTGGCCACTGTGCTTTGATTAATTTTTAAACTTTAAAGGTTAAAGAGGCAATAAAATATTTTAAAAAGCAGTTTTGTTTCGAAGACTTGAACAGGTTTGACTATAGATATATCTGTTATTTTTATTACTGATATCACCGCGTCATACTACCTGTTCATGTTATACACATATATGATAATCTAATTGGGAAGTAATAAGGAAGGAAGCATTTGTGAGGTTATTTACCAGCATTTTTATTTTGGGAAATGAAAAAATTTAGGAAAAACTACCCTCAGTAAACCTGACCAGGATTTGAACTCCAAGCGCTCCACTATCAGCAGGCCAATTTACTATTGGAGTGACGCCTTAGACCACTTGGCCACTGAAGTGAGTATCTGTTATTTAATACGGTGTTTATAGTTTTCAAACATCTATAGGATTTACACAATTTTCCATAAATAAATGTTTTTGGGAATAATTTTTCATCCTATTGGTAGATTTTAACTTGAGTAATATCTCCATGGTGTCAGCCTGCAAGCAGGCTTACCAATCGAGAGGTTGCAGTATGTTGGTGAAGATAGGGCCAACATTTTCAAGCTGAGGGTGCCATGTAGGCAGCACAACGAAACCTCCAGCCTTCTATATCAGTTTTCTAGACTGAAGCGCTACTTATTCATTCAAGTAGCTCCTCATTTGTCTTGCGAGGTTGATTTTGGTTCCGTTTCAGACCCACTGCTTCGCAGACAGAATTGGAAGCACTGGGAATCTAACCCGGGACTTCGGACCTGAAGTCAGTAAATCTTACCACCATACCACAGAGGCTGTTGGGTATCGACTACTTACTTACTTAGTGGCATTGGGAACACAAAAGTTCATTACTTTAATGGTTTTAAATATATTTTACTTATCATCGACTCCATGTCGTAGTCAAGAATGCTAAAGCGCTGTGACTGAACAATGATTGCATAAATTAATCAGCTCTAGTAAACTTGCTAGTTCGATTTCCTGTAAAATTGAAATTACTTGGTATTTATGAGATACCAACTCGGCCAAGGCACAGGAGATTTTGAACATACTATAAGTGCGTTATAGAGTGTTAATAACATTTACTTTCAGCTAAGAGCTTTTTTAGAAAAAGTACTTGAAACACAGATTAATCGCTACATTGTTAAATAGAAATATTTATTTGTATCTTAATTTTGATATTATTTCTACAGTAAATAAACTATGATTGCTACTCATCCATTGTACTTAAATTATTAAATACAGATAGCCTAAACGCCAGTAATATGATACCATTAAACAAAACTGCCCTTTATGACAAGCAGTTAAATAATCAATTATATCTTGAGTTTCTTTGTGCGACCTTTCTCCATCGACCCATGCTTCACAAACTTGTTATTCACAAGGATATAAAATAATATTGTGTACATACTTTTCCACCTCAAAATTTATACAATCCATTGGATCTTGTTCGAAAGCAAAAATAGTCACATTTTATTAATTATATAAAAATAATCATCATGTGATACTTATTGTTCGGGATTCGATACATTTCTTCTGAAAATAGCGCACAAACTGAAGAATGCAACAGATTCAAATTAAAAGTAATCACATTTAACAAAATAATACAATAAAATTAACATATTCACACTTTGAGTACCAAAAACTTTGTTCATTAATTTTTTGAAAAAAACTTATTCCAAAGTCAAATCATAGACCGTAAAATAAATATAGTCGATAAAACATACTGAGAACGTCTCAAATTACATTTAAACTCAATTTTATTTAAAATAATTATGTTTGATATTAGCAGGAATGTTTATTTTTATTTATTATAATATTGGATTAAAAATTCAATGTACAGTAGTTTTCATATACTCTGAATATTAAAACACTTATTATTTCAACGTGTAGTGCTCAAGAATGAGAAAACCCGCGAAAGAATGTAGGATAGGAGTGAAAAATTTTACAGGTTTTACTGCCTCAGGTAAATAAGGAGCTAATGTCATAAAACTTTGTGTATGGAAAAGCGTGTGGTTTTTTCTTTGAAAATAATATATCACTAGAGTAATACTCTCATTGAAGTAAGTAGGGACCAACCTATATTTATTCACACAGAAGTTAAGACTTTGTGAGTATTTTAGTTACTAATATATTAAGATAGTTTATATTTAACCACGCAAATTTTCATAATTGGACATTGGCCCTTCTTACCCCAATGCACACGGTATTAATGTTTCTTTGACTCAAGAAGGTCACAGAGATTAGCTTAACCCTCCACTGCAGCCTGCATTCTGATACAGCAGGTTAGCCAACGCTTGCAAAATGAAACTAGCTGATAAATGGGTACTAACCCACCTATTATCAACAAAGATAACTATTTGTAAAAGGCAAAGTTGTATTTAAAACTATGTATTCTTACTAAAGTGTCGCCTTGCGACTCACAAGTTTAGAGCTCCATATTGTCCTGATTATTGAAGCCAACCTAAATTTAAAAATACGTTTAAAAATAAAAATAAATTATTCATTAAATATGTTATAAACAAACACTCTAGCTTAATTGTACAAAGAAAATAAATAAATCTATTAATAATTTTTGTTTTCCCATTTAAAAATGCATTGAAATGGAAACATTTTAACGAAAATATTTCAATAACTATTTTTAGCATGGTTTGAAAATTCTATAAGAATTATGAAAATGCCCAGATTTTTTTTAAAAACATTTTTTGTTTATAACTGTGCATTTATGGGTAGGCTCAGCTTTAAGGGGGGGATGAGGTTCGAGCTTTGCTTATTTTTGCCGACAAGGAGGGAGGGGGATCAGAACAATGCTTATGTAAGACAAAGAAAGACGGGCAAAATTGAGGGAGGGCGCATGCAAGCCTTTGGTCTTCAGGCAGCTTCAAGAAGCAATGAATGCTGAGTGGCTAAACAAGGAAATAGAAACATAATAATTGGAAGTGTTGAGACGTGGGTTCAAGGACCTTGGTCATTGTATTAAATGGGACTTAGTTTTTGTTTAAATATAATATTCCTGTATTCACTAATAATACTCTTTTATAACTTCAATTAAGAGTAAAAAAAAAAAGGTGATCTGGCGGTCTAGAGTTAAGGGTCGGACTTCGTGTGGGTCTGTGCTGGGTCCGGGCCTCAATCCCTGGTCCTGGCACAGATTTATCTGATTGCCAAACCCTTCCTTCACCTCTGACAAGGCGTGTATTAATCACAACTTGTAAATGTGGGGAATGCCAGGCCTTCCACCGTGGTTCGGATTCCACGTTAAACTGTAGAACCTTTACTCCAATATTAATTAATAATAATAATAATAAATTAAATTATTAATTATGCAATTTGTAAATTGCATGAATTTTTAATTTTTTTTTATCATCGCTTACTACCTGTTCAGGCTATAGACAAAATTGCACGTAAAAAATAATATTATTACTGTGAACAAACGAAAAAAGCTGTTAAACTTACATAAGCAAAAAGAGGGAGGGGGGCTTCAATAATTTGCTTAATTTTGCTTACAAGCGAGGAGAGGTTAAAATGGCCAAAAATGTGCTTATAATACTTGAACACCCCCTTAAGGATGAGAAAGGTTGAGTTTAGAGAGTGTACCCACATTTGCATGAAGGAGAGTGGAAAATCACTTAGGAAACAACACACTATGTAAAACCTGGATTCAAACCCCGATCTCCCCGTTATCTTTCTAAAACAACTGACCACAAGAAATATTTGAACATTATTAATTTTAAAGTCTGAAACCTTCTCTCATTCGAATAGCAATTTTTGCCTAGTGAGCAAAGGGTGCCAAGCTCAACTCCCAGCAACCTCTACAAATATATCATTGCTGAAATTGGGGAATCCTTTTTAATAATTTAATAAATGATTCCGAAAGGTCATGTTAAATACCCCAAACTAAATAAATTTTTCTTGTTTTTTTATAGCCTTTTATTTGGTTATAGGCCTAGTGTTTTCATGAATAACCTCAAATGGTTGGCATCCTTTAATTTAGTATTTTTTTCAATAAACATTGAAGATGTTTTATAAGCTTTTAAAAATTTATACTTGGATTATATATTTAATCCCTCCTATGAACTGAATACAAACAATTAATGGTTCCTGGAAACATGAATTTGCTACAGATGAGCCACAACCATTCTTGAACAAGTGGTCACTTGTTGTCTAAGACTAGTTACTTCCTCAATCTTATCTATTGATGGAGGAGTAACTTGATAGCCCAGAGGTCTGCCCACCCATCAAGCAACTTTTCAGTAACTCTTAATGCAAGTAGGACTTAATGTACAACACTGAGTGGATAGAGAGGGGATGCTCACATTTTATTCATATTAGCAAGCTCCTACCATGGAATATCCAGAAAGGTATCTAGGACGGTAAGGAAATGGATCCTACATGCATACATATACATAAACAACCACGAGTGTATTACCTTAAGTACTTCAACAGAAGATGAGCAATTTAAAAAAAATCTTTTTACAGACTACCCCTTTTGAAGACATTTAAGTTTATAGGTCAGGATTCAAACCAAAGTCTTTTCAAAAGGTGACACCTTGGCTTCCACCATGAGGCTTTCCAGGGCAAGGCATGGGAAGGTGGGGTGTTTTGGGGGTTCAAACTCCCTTTTGCTGAAAGTGTAATTAATAATGTATTTTGATACTACCTCCTCAAAATTTAGGCAAGTGGTTTATTTGGCACCAAACAAAATGCTAGACAACAAACTGCTCGACAAGCTATACAAAATATTTGGAAGGATGGGTGGGTCAAGAGGCCTACATGACTTGGACCGGCTGCTAGACAAGCTCATGTATACATGTATAGGAGTACAAAGTGATAAAGACAGCCAAGCAGCCCACATGAGAGGACAAATTGCTCGACAAACATCGAGATGAATCCAGTTAAGAGTGGCTCAAGTGACAGACAAGTTATTTAAAACTAACAAAGTTATAAACATGTTAGTGGTTGAAATGACAGTTCTGGACCACTTTCTCCCATAAGTTTAATTTTGATCCACCACATTGAATAGGGTGGATTAATTTCTCCTCTAACTAACCTACCTAACCTAACCTTAACAGGCTCTTGATTACACAAGCATACCTTATATCCCTGTATTTATAGTTCTGCCCCTTGCAACCCCCTCCTCCCTTGAGTCTAGATTCCAGCCTCCATCCCGTACTCTCTTCCCAGCCTTCATCCTCTTCTCCTACCATGACCATCAATCACTTCTCTCCCCTCCTCCCAGTCTCCTACCCCCCAGACTTGATCTGCACAGCTTCCAGTCCCTATCCTGTACTCTTACCTCCTTTAAGCCATACAACCTCCTGTATCCATCCCGAGCAAGAGGTAGTCTGGCTCGATCATGACGCATTGATCCCATTCAGCTCCAATCCATCCTCTTACCACCCACCCTGCTTACCAGGCGGTCCTTAAAACATGACAGCTTAAATCTTTTACCTTACACAATGTATCCATCATCTCACCATCCTGCTTCTTGGTACCTGACGGCTTGGACCTTGTACCTTAAACATATGTCCTTCCTGCTTACCACACATCCCTCAAAATATTCTGAAATGGTTTGAAACGATACTAAATAATTATGCCTCATTCTCCACCTGTCACTTTAAACGGCGAGACCATTCAGCATGTTTTGATCCCAGTTTGTTGACTGAAGGTCGATTTAATAAATGGTTTTCCAATCTCACTTCACAAAAAAATTGAGTGCAGTTCTTCTAAATTCAACCTTACTCATGCCTAAACATATGTGTAGTTAGTATATAGGCGTATAACATGAACGGGTAGTAACTCTAGTGGGTATAACGCGGTGCTAAAAATTAAAAATATGTAGCACTAAATATTCGGGGTAGATATTAAAATTATCTCCTTGAAAAACAATAAAAATCCGTTTTACTGTCTCTTATTGCGGTTAGTAATTTTACATACTATTTTAAAACTGTTGTTAAATTTCAAGTCTTAATAAAGGCCACTAAGGATTTTTTTACACAATGGTTTTCAACTCTTTCTTCATGAAAAACAGATATATTTTCTTTAAATTATACCCTCCTCACCTATATCTATTAATATAAAAATAAATAGACCAGCGCTCACTGTTCTTTAATGTTGCAGCCAGTGTTGCAGAATAAATTGCTACTGTTCAATTTGTGATATTCTTGTATAAGGTCATCGTTAGTTCGAGTTATTTTCACCTATATTTTTACTTCAGCAAACCCTACAAAATTATGTTAAGAAGCTGACAGGCTGGGGGAAAAAAATATTTGAGTGTAAACAAGGACAATCGTGTATTGAATTAATGTTCTGTCACTTAAGCCACTTTTAACTGGATGATATCAAAGTTTGTCAAGCAGTTGGTCCTCTCAGGCCTGGTTGTCTATCATTTTGTACTCCTATACATGAGCTTGTCTAGCAGTTGGTCCAAGTCATGTTGGCCACTTGACCCACCCAGCCTTCCAAATAATGCTTTTCATTTTGTCTACCTGCTGGCTGTCTATCACATGGTCCAGCTCGTGCTGATCACTTGGTCCATGTCGTGTTTCTTCGTGTCTATCAGTGTGCTGTCTACCACTTTGTCCTCTCGTGTCGGCCACTTTGTTGTCTATCACTCTGCTGTTCCTGGTTTATTTGAGTATCTGACACCTTATCTCAGTCGGTAGCATGTCTGCATACTGAGCTAAGGGTCCTGGGTTTGATGTCTGGCATGGCTGAAAAATTAATCCTAGATGAAATGTGGCTTTACCCTTTCACAGTGATGAATTAACAGTCAGGGACAGGATGTTGGGCCTGTCCTAGTCTTAAGTTAGATTATAAGGAACATGAAGCTATAACAAGCCTAGCCAACCGGCAATGGAAATATATGGCTTGAATAAAAAAATCAACCAAGGCAATAGGCTTGAAGAGTAATGGACAGAAAAGTTTTTTGGAGTCTTATAAAATCCACAACACTTAAAACCTCAATTGTGTTAAAATATACCTTTAATTATATCAAGGAGATTTTAATATTAAAAATAAATCCTTTATATTTGTTTTAGTGGGACTTCAGCATGATCCAACCAAATATAAAACCCCCCTTTATAGATAAATAATTCAAAACTAAATATATTTAAGATCTTTTGCCTTGTTACCTGTGGTGGGTGGTCATATCAAGCTTTGCTCAGAATGTAAGTTATTTGAGGAACCAACATTTAGAGTATTCTTCCTCAGTAGTCTGTGTGTATTTGTGTGTTGAGATAATTGTGGGCTGGGGCAACCATCTGCACCTTTATGATTTTAGTCCACTTAGTACAGATTGAACGAACCAACATAATATTGCAAAACTGGCCTTGCTACTTCAGGATGTAACCATTGTGTACAGCTGATGTCATGTGAATTTGGCGTGAGTTATGGAATCAAAGAGAGGGTAGTTAAACAAATATTAAAATAAAGGACATGAATAAATTAAGCAAATGATAAGTTATTTAATATAATGGAAGTAAAATTTTAAAAAGAGAGGTAAATAGTATGAGTTATTTCCTAAAGTTAATTGCAAGAGACAGATTTTAGAAAATAACTCAAAACTATGAATTGGGGGAATATTTTTGAAAATTGATAAATATCGGTAACAGTTTGAGTCTGACTAAACTATAAGAAAGTTGAATGAGGTGGGAAAAAAATTGTAATTCAGTGGTTATTACCAAAGCATTTAATTGTAACTGTTAGAACCTTATTGTTGTATGGTTGTCTTTATTGGTAATATTGACTTTGTAGTAATTATCTGGCATAAACCAATTAATTTAGGTTTTAAGAATAAATATTTAAAATAAACATTTTGGTTTTATGATTTACTAAGAATTAAACTAAAAAACATCAAAGTAACCTACCATTTTGGTTACTTGAAATTTTAGAGTTAAAAAAAAAGTAGAGTTGAGTTTTAACAAATACAAAACTTGACTCAAACTTAAATTATTGAGACCTTGCACAACCATTGAAAAGTGTCGAGTTTTATTTCTGATGGGTGCACATGATAATCGATTATTCTCGATTTTAACTGTGTAGTACGATTACTTTGATAATGCTTATAACCTTAACTAAATAATCTTAATTGATAGTAAGGTTAAATCTTCGTTTTTATTCCATTCTCCTTATTTTACATATATTTTTCTTCTATGATGACATGTCTAGGTGATTTTACACCATCTTCAAGTCTTATTTGTATTAAAAATGATTGATTTTACTTCATACTATTGGAAAATTTGTGAAATTTTACGGTTTTACATGGAATAATTTTTAGTGAGATGATCAACCTGTCATATTTAACTAGGATATGACCTCACTAAAAATTATTCCATACAAAACCATAAAATTTCACAAACTTTCAATAATATGAAGTAAAATCAATCATCTTTAATACAAATAAGACTTGAAAATGGTTAAAAGTCACCGAAACATGTCATAAAGAAGAAAAATATATATAAAATAAGGAGAAGGAAATAAAAACGAAGATTTAACCTTACTATCAATTATTACTACTCCTTAGCAAATAAACATTAACATTATTAGAAATAAATAATCTTAATTGCCTCCAACATTGTTGCTTCTTCCAGGTGGTGAGGGAAGACCGCCGTGGTCGACTAATCTTCCCCCCAGACCTTCCCAAGGAAAGAGGATGCAAAACTCAGATTTTCGCCTCTCTTTCAATGGTTGTGTCACTTTTAGGTCAGACAGTTTATATTGAACCTCAACCGGTATTGTGGGACTATAGTATTGTTTTAGAACTCACTCAAGCTAGACTATTCAAGTATCCTTACTATACACACACACACACGCACGCACACACACACACACAATATATATTTGATTTATGAGTGTTCCGTTAGCATAAAAAATATATTTTCCACGAATTTAGACTACATTTGATCCAGCTCTTCATAACAAAATTGTTAGTTTGTAAAGCTCCTTTTAAATTTTAATAAAGCCCTATTGGTAAGTTGAACAAAGCCATGGCAAAATGTCATGTCAAAATCTACATGATTTTTTTTTGTCGGACTTACTATAGTAAAAAAAATATTCTCTGATTGATAAGACTCATTGATATTTTATGGATCCCTGGGACATCACATTTCTTTATCTTAGTTTGGGAAAATACTGTTCCTTTTTGAAACACTCCCATTTTACTTCCATCATCAAGGAGTACTTTTAATCTATACCCTGATTTTGGTAGGAAGAACATTTGGTAGGAAGAACATCAGGTAGTTCTTTTTTTTTTTTTACATTATATCCATTACTGTTTCCAGCCTATGGCCTGGGTCAGTTTGATAGTTACTAGAGTTACTAAAATATTTTTTTTATATTCATACTTCAGGTCATGTTATCATCAGCTGTTACTTAGTAACATCTTATCAATGTTGGCTGCATATAAATGTTTGAATTTTCTAAACTTTTTTAGTAGGCCTACTACCTGTTTGGTTATACACTTATGTGCAAATTACGCTAATGGGTTTTTGAGGGATGGGGAAGATAGTTATAGAAAGTTTACGTTCATTTGTGTGGAGGGAAAGTGGAAAACCATTTTAGGAAAAAACATCCTAATTACATTTGACTTAGATTCAAACCTCTATCTCCTTGTCATCAGTAGTCTAGTGCAATAGTAGTGCGTTAAATCATGTGGGTTTCTAAATTGTTCTTTCAACTAAAATCAGGTTTCTAAATTGTTCTTACATCTAAAATCGGGGTATATATTTCACATAATGCCTAAAATTGTATAAGGTATTAGGTCCTACTTATCCTGCTTATGTTGATATTACCAAATATAAGGAAGAAAAGTTTATGAAGTTTTGTTAGTCACTGAACCTCTTTTTTGAAAATTTTCTTGAGAGTTTTAATCAACGTAGTTGTTTAAAATAATACATAAAATCATGAAATTGCTGTAAATCTATTTAGCATCATCTACTTTTTCTTACTGCTAATCTAACCATTTAGTTCATAAGCAGTAATTCAAATTGTCGTAAAGCACCTGACCAATCTTAACGTTAGTTGAATAAAAAACATAACTGACCATTGCTCAGATTTTATTTAGCATTATTCACTTAGAGTAGTTAATAGTTAATACTAAAAATAATTGGATGGTACTGTCATTAATCATAGTTCAAATATAAGTTGTAAGAGATATTTAGGTTTTATCATCGCGTCTTACTACCTGTTTCGGTCTGTACTCCTATGTACTAATTACATTAATGTGCTAGGGACAAGGAAGGTTGAATTTAGAGGGTGTGTACTCAAACTTGTGTGGAAGGTGAATGGACCATTTAGGAAAAACTACCCTCAGTGCATTCAACTGAGATTGAACTTTGATCTCCCGGTCACCTGTAAGACATGCTATCACCAATGTACTGAAAGGAAAAAACTCTCCCGTGTAAAATCGTTTACTGGTATAACCATAGTTACATACCATGTATTGTATTTTTGAAGTTATACTTCTTTAGGCGCGTTATGAAAAAATGATGAGAGTGAAATTTTAAGATGCGCGCGCATCACTGTAACACAAAAGTAACAGGTTGAAGCTAAACCGCTTATTAAGTCTCGAAAAAAAAGAAGCTACCAACAAAATAGAAATAGAACCTCTGTTAGTCACGCATGTTGGTACACTCATAGAGAAATGTATACTATGTTATTCCTTTCTCTATGGTACGCTCGTCGCCTCTGATCACTGTTTTCATATATATAATATTTATCCACATGTTTCTAGTTTCTACATTCACAACACGTGTTTTAGTTTCATACAAGTGCGAATTATATATGTGCTAATAAATTATATTCAGTAGTGATTTAAATTGAATATTTTGATTAATATTATTTACTATTCGTAAATATTAGTGAAAAAAATTGTGCTTATAGACTTTTTCAAGTGCTACAATATAATTGAGGTTAACTATCCGTATGTATTATTTATTGATATAAATTAAAATATTTTTTTTGTTGTATTTATTTATATTATTAGTTTAAAGTCTAAGTTCCATTAATAAAACATTAATGTTTATAGAAACTTTAAAACTTATTTTAAAGTTATACTAACTGCCATATTTAGTGACGAGATGTCTTTGGACTTGGAGGAGTACAAACCTCTTTGGATCTAGACGAAGATTACACAGTTCGTAGTTTTGTTTTTTAATACTGCAAGAAATGCCATTGCATTGTTTGAATGTAAAAATCCAACAATAAAAGGTATGTAATTGTTTTGTTACCACTGTCTAAATTGAAACAAATTTTGTGCTTGACATACGTTTTGTTATTTTAATTAATTCATTATTAATTGGAGTACAGTTATGTAACTAATTGTATTTTAAGCCAATACAATAATATGCCACCATTTAAATTTATTGAAGTGACAATCATGATTTAATAGTTGCGCCTACTCTTGAGTGGTGGCAAATAAAAGACGCAACTTTGCTCTCAAATTGCGCCTGCTCCTTTTAGTGAATAGGGATTTGGAACACATTTGAAACTTGCGCTGGCGCAACTATTTGCTCCCTTTGGTGAATCCAGGCCAGTAGTGATTTAAATTGAATATTTTGATTAATATTATTTACTATTCGTAAATATTAGTGAAAAAATTGTGCTTATAGACTTTTTCAAGTGCTCCAATATAATTGAGGTTAACTATCCGTATGTATTATTTATTGATATAAATTAAAATATTATTATTTAACATAATTAATACTAAATATTATTAAATTATTATTTATTTTATAATGATGCCAAAGAAGTATAACTTCTCACGCGCGTACATAAGTACACACACCCATTTTTGTTTTTGGTTTATTTACTTGTTTCAGGAAGCTGTTATTTACATTATGTATTGGCTGCTCCTAGCAATATATGGGAATCATTTTTCTATGTTGGTGAGTTATCATTTTATTAGTTTATCATGAATTCATTATCAGTATCTTAATTATTCTCACTCTTATTAATGTGCTAATTAAACCATAATCCTGCTCATTCAAATTTAAACTATTCAAATTGGTTTAGATATATAATACTTTGAAACGGGCGGTTATTGAAAATTACCCACTTGGGCTACTATTTGAAACGTAATGACGCTGGTAATTGTTTGATCATGGTGCACAGTGCTTCGAAATGATATGATTTAAATTGTAAACAACATAACACTTTATTTATGGTAATTATTAAACATTCCTGTAACAAACTATTTGACACATTATCAATACAGTTTGTGTCCTTATTATAGATGTTCCTCTTACACATGTTATTACCTTGATAAACTTCAAATTATTCTGGAGCCAATACACCTACATGTTGGCATAATGGTTTTCGATGGATGTCAGATTCATATATCTAAAAACACCTGCTTTGCTTGGTTCCTTTGTTCATATAACCTATATCTCCTCCAATCAGAGTGGTTGATATAAGGCAGTTAGCAGTTAGTTATTTTTACTATAACAGTTGGAGACATTTCTAAGAAACCGCTTTGTGACATAAATGACACCTCCCATGGCCTTGAGAGGCCTCATGTGTGTCATACATGGAAAGAGGTTGCATAATGAGATATTAAAAGTAATGAAACAGTTAAATTCTCTCTCCAAATTAACATTTAACATTGTTTAAAAATATTTGGGGACTAATTTATATAAAAGGGCTTAGTTCTTATAAAAAGGAGTTGGAAAAAATCACTATGATTTATGATTTATTAAATTGGATACTATTTATCAACATACATATATAATTTTGATAATTAAATAATATTCTTGAAATTATTCTCATTTTCACTCGGCACTTTGCACTTGACTAAAAAAAATTATAGTTAGATTATTGATTCTTAATGAATAAACATTACTTATAAGTTGTGCTAAAATTATTTGAATCATCATAATCTCTTGTTTGTTTATTTCTAATCCACTGTATTTTTCTTATGTTTTAGGTATAAGTTTCTCAAGTTGTTTTGTGGTCTTTATTTTGGGCCATTTTTTTATTCGTTTATGGAAAATGTTTGAGGAATTTTTCCACCTACGAGCCAGGTATGAAGGCAGTGTAGTGCAAATACTCAAAGAAACCTTCCATTGCAACACAATCACCTACATATGCAGCGGCTGTGCACTTTTCTTAATGCCGGTAACACAGGAAGCTTGACTAATGTTAATTAACACTTTTTGGATGAGACATTGGACTAATTTTTTTTGTAATATATTTATTTTAAATATATTTTTGATGAAAATACAGAAGTAACTTATAAACAATCATTGAAGAATGACCCTGAGCATAGGATGGTTCTTGGTTAGCTAGGGGGTAGAGAGAGCATTGATGTGCTTACCCAAAGGTCCTGGATTCAATCCCTGTGTCCAGGTGTTATTTTTCACTTATATCTTACTCTAGTTTAATAGAAAAAACAAAACAAATAAATACAAATTATATTAGTCTTTTAAATGGTCAATATTTTGTGATGTAACTTTATTGTATTGATTTTAGGAATGGAACCCTCAAATCCCTCGAATCCTTAAATATATTCGAGATAATTTCAGATTTTAGACTCCAATTCTTAAAAATAATGTTTTTTCTCAATTTTTCAAATGCAATTGGTTTTAGAGCTCTAATACTGTTTAAAGGTGAATCAGGACCAATTATAATTATAGGATAAACTTAACAATCAGACCCCAGACCAGTAATTTAACACTTAACTGAATGTATGAATGTATCATAAAAAAATGGTTACATATAGTTACTATTTCTAATTTCTATTATTTTACTATATTTATATTTCCTCTTATGTTCATAATATTTTTTTCCAAGATTCGAATTGGAGATTCAGGATTAAAAGTTAAATTGACGATTCAGATCTGTAAAATAGTGGATTCGACCCAACTCTAAAATAAATACAAACTATACTAGCCTTATAAATGGTCAATATGTTCTTGACTAACTTAATTATATTGATTTAAAATTGTAATTTTGACAAAGTCCACCGCCATGAACAGAAACATTTCTGTTATCTGGCACCTTCAAGAAGCATGGCTGCTCCTTGACAAACTTCTGAATTGTAGGATATGCGTCAGCCTCTTCAACATAATACATTTTCTCATTGCTAATTTCTTTGTCATGAGGAATTGTTCATAAGAATTTTTATTTCCAAGGTTTTGTTTCATAATATTACTAAGCCGTCATCAGTTAAGAGATGACCACTACTCAAGAGAAATTTGTAGGCATTTTGGACTCTTAGGATCCATGCTGGATTTTGCCATTTGATGTAATAGTGAAATGTAATGGGCGTCTCAAGTCACTCTTTGGTTAATATACCTTTGTGGATCAGCCAGTGCTAGATATTGTATCTTTTACTGTATAGACAGTGATAATTAAGTATGAGTTATTGCTAATTGTGTCCTCTTAAAGTTGAGAAGGAAAGACACATATGCACACACACACATACATGCACACACATATGCACACACACACACACATATAAAGTAAGTGCAATTTATAGTATTTTGTAAGAAATTGTATTATATTCATCACCTCAGTTTATACCATAAAACATACTTGTATTTCTATTTATTTTTATTTGCCCGGCACCTTAGCACAGTTGATAGCTTGTATAACTACTGAGGAAAAAAAATTCCCAGGCTCTATTCCCGGCATGGTTGAACAATTATTTATCATTGGTGAAGTTTGGATTTTACCTTTTGAAGTGATGAATTAAAGGAGGGGATGATAGGAGGGGGTGGGGTGGGGTTGTGTTTGTTCTAGATATACATTAGTTTATAATACATATGATAATATAATCAGTCGTTTCAGAAAGTGCATGTCAAATAACTTACTGTATTACTACTGTATTTGCCTGAAAATAATGCGATGTCTTTCTCCTTAAAAGGTCCTTCCAAAAAACTGTACTCATTTTGTATGCGCAGCCTAACATTTTTCACTGAAAAAAAAAAAAAAAAACCTCCAGCAGATTCCTTAAACTCAAGGTCAAAATAAAGTGAGAGAGAGGATTTCAACCCTTCAGTGTCACTGAACTTGTAATACAGTATTTCTGTGTCACTGAACTTGTAATTCAGTATGTCAGTGTTAGTTGGTGGCCAACTCTGTGCTTTGCTAAAAAAAAAAAAAAATCACCCTTGGCAGATATATAAGTGAGTGCACGTGTTGAACAGCGTCTCAAATAAGCAAGTGCATGAGAATAAACTACAATATGAATTTTAAATTAAAAGCAATACACGAGTTGCAACAAGCAGATAGCATGCAGCTTGCTAAATACTTTGGTGTTTCCGAGGTCAATACACAACTTTAAAGAAAAGCTTAGGAGTGCCTGCAGATAAAAAGAAAAGAGGCATTCAAAGGGTCTAATAAAATTTTCATATTTTTAAGCTTTTACCTTGATGTATATTCGAGACCTTTTATTTTAGTGTGGAATTCCTTCAAAACTTAAAGACCATATTATGTACAAGCCGAACTATATTTGGGCCATCACGGTCATTAATTTTTTTTTTTATGTTTGACACACTTAACAAAAATAAAAGTTTAATTTAGCTAACTCCTATAGCAAAAATTTGTACATCACTGCTATTTAATTTAAGTAGCATCAAGGAGCCATCTCAAATAATAAAATATTTTCCTCTAATACAATAGTAGACAATAGCTATGAAAGTTCTATTTCATTACTGTGGCGTAGTTAGCTAACATGCTAGTTTCATGTTGAGCTAGATTGCAGAGGAAGGGAAGATTGAGGTTCGAATCTCACTCGGCTGAACTCGGAGGGTTTTTTCCTAAATGGTTTTCCACTCTCCCTCCAAGCCAATGCAGTTTCACTTCCTCTCTATTCAACCCTCCCAGTTCCTAACCCATTAACTTAGTACTTAAGCATACTCTAACCTGAACGGGTAGTAAGACGCTGTGCTAAGTATAAAGCACAGGTACTTTATATTTTTCCACCTACCCTATTCTTTACAATTTATTCCCATGCATCTCTTAAGTCTAAAGTTCAAACTATTGTTATGCTTATTATCTCCAGATATCAGAAATAAATTATCTCCAAATAAAAAAAAGAAAGATTAATTTTCAATTTTGTATGACTTAAAAATCAGGCCTAAAAATATAGTTAAAAGTATCAACTATGGGTGACATTGTGTTTCACCCCACTTTTAGTCACAAAGATTTGTACATTTGGGTTCTTAATACACTATACTATATATATATATATATATATATATATATCATGAAATGCACTGTTAAATATATCTAACTAATGACTTAATTTAATTTTTGACAGTGGTTTTGGCATCTTTATGGCAACTTCTACGAGTATATTTTCAAGTATGAGTCTCCTCTTCTGTGCGTTCTATGCACAGCATTTTGCTTCTCTCACATGATCAAAATGGTGAGTAATTAATTTACATCTCAATACTACTTTAATTCTGCGTAGGGGGTGTTTGAATGTGTGATTTTGATAACAAATAATTTTGGATCGAATAGTGAAAATATCTAATATGAATAATTTTGAACATTGACTAATAAAATCTTTGTAAAACTTGATACAACTTACTGGTAAATCATATAGTTTAAAAATAGTCATAAATATATATTTTCAATAAAGTCACATGAAGTATATTCTCACTGAAATTCAAAACTTTATTTGAAGAAAAAAAAAATCCTTCATTCCAGTAACAGGGTTTGTATGGTCCTTGAAAGACCTAGAATTTAATGTGTGTCTGTTCAAGGCCTGGAAAATTCCTTAAATTACTCTGGGCCTTGAAAAGTCCTAGAATTTCCAGGTTTCAATATTGATTCTTGAAATGGTTGTAAAGACCGCGATTTAAGATGCACTGGGACATGAAATATCTAGCGCATGCTCTTTGATCAAGCATTAGCTGTTGTCTGCTGTTTACTTTACTCTCCGCTGCTACTCTTTCTGCTTCTTTTGTTTTATATGTTATCTTATCGTGCCATCAACCCATGGGTTGTGATCTCTATAGGGGCAAAGGGAAACAGTGTTAATTTCACTGGCAAACACATTAGCGCTACTGTCGAAATACAATGTTTTCTCTAATTTCCTATATTTAAAAACTCAATTCCTGTGCATTTGCCAGTTTTTTATAAGTTGCTTCAAACCATCATTTGTAATAATTCTTTGAAGATTTGCGAGTACCTATTATCACTATAAGTACCTATAATAACAGTTTTGCACTAAAAGGCCCGCCGATAGCTATTAGTTCATCTTTCAACCACCTTAGCGCTCAAATTCCTGTTCTAGCCATACTACAGGGAGTTGCCATTCTATAACTATTATCTATGGTTGCACCATTTTGGTGTCTAAACATTATCCCGTGAAATTTTTTGTTTGGATAGTAGCTGTGTAGTTTGTTTTATCTTAATGCATTTTTATTTCTATGGAAATCCTTAAGTACAGGTTCAGTTTGCTTCTTTGCCTCAGTGTTTATTTCCACAGGAAAGTTTTATTAAAGTGTGATAGCAAGTAATCTGCCATGGATAAATAAACCGTTGTTTCATTATTATTGAATGGATTTTTTTTGGTAACTTTTAATACCGTGTGTTACTTAAAGGCAGGCATGTTTTTATTTATGTGCCAATATGCCAAGGACTTGTACTTTCAATGATTTGTGGTTACATAACCCCAAATTTAATAAATGGCTTGTAAAAATGCCAGACAGGAACAAAGCCAAATGTAGCATATGCTCTTCAGTATTTGACATTGCCAAAACGGGGGTGTCTGCTTTAACAAGTCACATGAATGGGAAAAAACATTGTAGTCTTGAATGTAAAAAAACCTTTAGGAATTCACTATTTTCTCGGTGCTACACAACCAGAGCAATCTTCGAGTTCTGCGGCCCCTGATTCAGAACCACTACCACAAGGACAGCAGATAGTAAGCTCCTTCTTAACTGGACAGGAAACTCTAACGGCCGAAATTATTTCTGTCAAGAGTGTATGCAGCAGTCATTATTCATACAAATCATGCGAAGATATCGAACTATTATTTAAAAAAAATATTTTTTGACAGTGGAATTGCAAAATGTTTTTCATTGGGAGAAACAAAATGTTCATATATATGTTGTTTTGGCATTGCTCCTTATTTTCAGTCTGCACTCATGGAGAAGCTTAAGAAACAAGATTCATATGTTTTGTTATTCGATGAAAGCCTCAACAGAAAGCTTCAGGAGAAGCAGTTAGATTACCATATTCGCCACTGGGAAGCAGATAAAGTGCAGTCCGGTTACATCCATTCAGATTTCCTGGGCCATGCTACTGCAGAAGATATGTTCACTTCCTTTGAAAAGTTGATTTCTGAATTTGGTCTTCTGAAACAGTCTCTACTGCAACTATCCATGGATGGTCCAAATATCAATTGGAAATTTTATGACCTGGTGTGTGATCAATTGAAGAGAGACACAAACATGGCAGTAATTCATACTGGCAGTTGTGGGCTTCATATCATTCATGGTGCTTTTAAGCATGGCTCATTATCATCAACCTGGGATGTGGAGCTAGTTTTATCTAGCCTCTATTACTTATTTAAGGACACACCAGCGAGAAGAGAAGATTATATGAAAGAAACTGATAGCAGTGTCTTTCCCACAAAATGTTGTGCCATAAGGTGGGTTGAAAATTCCACTATTGTTACACTTGCTCTTGAAATGTGGCCTCATGTAACTAAATATGTGCAGTTACCGACAAGAAACTTCCCAATCCAAACACCAAATCCTTAACAGTTGTGTAAGAAGCGACCAGTGATGCATTGACTCCTATAAAGCTATTAATATTTCAGTCAATTGCAAAACAAGTAGAACATTTTTTTGACAATATACCAAACTGATACACCAATGCTTCCATTTCTGGAAAGTCACATGTTGAAAATGCTTAGAAACTTAATGGAGAGATTCATTAAAGAAGATGAAATAAATAAAGCAACTACCATTAACAAACTGGTTAAAGTTGAAGTAGGGAAAAAAGAAAACCAGCTGCCAGTGATCAAAATACAGTTGGGATTCACTGCAGAAAACAGTCAAGAATTTTCTCCACAAAAAAATTGTTAAAGAAAAGGATGTTCTTCAAGTGCGAATGGAATGTCGTGATGTTCGTATTTAAACAGTAAAGAAAATCTTGCATAAGTACCCATTACAATACTTAATTGTGAGAAACTTTAGTTGTATGGATCCTCAAGATATGAATGTGGATACTAAATGTGCAACCAAGTTTGTGTCAGTGCTTAAGATTATAGTAGAGGCTAAAAGACTTACAGGAAACTGAATGTGATGCATTAATTTCATCATATAAAAAAATTATTGCAGAGTTTGGCTTTTCTTCTGAATTTCAAAATTTTAAGCCTGGGACAAACTGTTTTGAGTCACTGTTATGTGCTTGTGCAAAGCCTAGAACAAAATATGATAAATTGTGATGTGTGATGAAAATGGTACTTATTCTATAGCATGGTCAAGCAGCAGTTGAGAGAGGTTTTTCTATAAACAAGCAAATAGAAGTGGAAAATATGCAACAGCGCACACTCATTGCACAGCGAATAATTTGTCAACAAATTGCATCAGTTGGTGGTGTTACTAATATTGAAATCACCAAAGACATGGTATTCTCAGTTGCTGGTGCACGACAAAAATGGCAAAGTTATTTGGAGGCGTATCGAAGAGGGAAAGAAACTGCACAGAAGAATTCAAAAAGGAAAAGTTTCACAGAAGAAATAGATGAACTCAAAGCAAAAAAACAAAGGCTTCAGGCTGATGTAAACACACTTGCCAAATCTGCTGATAGACTGTCAGAGCAAGCAGAAACAACAAGAAATCTAATATTTGTGTCAAAGTCTAACAGTTTCAGAAGAACAGCAAGATAAAAAACTGCTGCACTGGCTGACATCAACAAGCAACTATCTGATAGGTTAAATGGATATACAAACATTTAAATGTTATTTGGTCTGATATATTTTTGTTTAAACGATTTGTTACTTGTTCTGCTGATTCTAGGACCTATAAAAAACTGATATTTTAATTATTGTTAGTACTCACATTCATGCTTAAGGCCCGTTGACACGGTGTTAGTGGACTAATGCAAGTTTAGTGGTATTAGCTTACTAACATGTTAGTTGTGTTGACACGTATTTTTCACTTGTATTAGTAGCGCTTATAAAAACATGGCTGAAAATGAAGAGTGGTGATAACTGGTCTTTCTATTGGAGCCTTTTTTTTTTATCACTGCGGCTCATTTCTCGTTCGAGCTATTTATACGTATATACTAATTACGCTTATGTGTTAGGAGCTAGTAAGGGTGAATTTAGAATAAGTATGGGCGGCCACATAAATTACAATTTCTTAGTAACGCAATTTATCATAAATAGTTTACCTATTTAATAAAAATTGTTTTATATAGCCAACATAAAAAATTTAGTGATTAGTGTGTCTCCTATTTCTTAGTTCCTTAATACATTAAAATATATTTTAGTTGATCCCAAATAATTATTAAATTATTTTACTTGATTTGTTAACTTATTTAGCATATATGTTAAATAAAATTAAACTCAAATAAGGTCAATAAATTCCAATACAACTAAACTCGGTAGGGCATTTTTTTAAATAGGTCCAACCCAGATTTTTTCAGCACTGTTTTAAATGTTGGTATACTAATAACAAAATATCTTGCTAAATTCTAGCTAGACCTAAAACATAAAAAAAATAGTAGGCCTTAATTAATTTGTTGGGCATTTTTTAAATAGGCCTAACGCCGGTTTTTTAAACTCTGTTTTAAATTTTGGTATACTAATAACAAAATAATTTGTTAAATGCTAGCTTGCTAGGCCTAAAATATTCCTTAAAAATAATAATTCATTAATTTGTAGATTGGTTTAAATATAGACTATCTGGTTTGCTATACGATAATAATATTAAATTATGTATCTACTAAAGATTCCAAAGCATTACTACAAGTGTTTGATGTGTGTGGGCTGAACATTTATAATTAAAACTTATAAAGATTGGTTTAAGTGTCAAATATGGAGATTGGAAAACGCGCCGATGATTTCGCGTGAAAAACACCGGCCATTCATACCTTACTTGCCGATAACGCGAATATTATTTGCCGGAACTAATCACGGCACTACAAAGTGTTATTATATTTTGTGATCGTATATAAAAAAAATTACACATTCCACGTTGAGTGGTAAGAAATAATGGTTTGTTAAAATTATTGATACCATTTGTTTACCGATATTAAATAATATCTCTCACAAGGATCATTTGTAAAATTTACGTGGGTATAAAATTTTATTTTGGAAACTTCTAGAGAATATGTACACCTGATATAACTTTACAATACCCTATAGTGCAATATCCCTCCCATTCTTATTTTTATAAATTCGGTGCTTAAAATTGCACAAAAACTCATTCTTTTCATAACATTCCACAAATAAGTGTCCCCCGCACAACCAGTTCTTCAGTTGCCGCCATTTTGGATTGTCTACTTGCATTAGTAAAGTTGGAAGGTGACCAACTTTTTCAGTTGCAAGTGGACTTGCATGTTAGTAGCTTGCTTGTCTGTTTACACGGTGCAAGCTGTGCGCGCGCAGCCAAATTAGTGGACTTGCATTAGTCAACTAACATCGTGTCAACGGGCCTTTAGACTCCTGTATATAAAATACCGTAAATGAAAAGCATGTGCCAGCAGAAAACATTGTTAAATTATGAAATCCATACTCATGGAATACTGAATATAGAATGACTGCACTAACCAATAAAACAAGGAGAGTGAAGTAAATGACAACAAAGTTAGATTTTTATTTTTATAGTCTTATCTATTCATTAAATTTGGTGAAAAGTTATTGTTTCCCATCTATTAAAAATTTGGTATGGTTTATTATTTTTTTATTGACGTGTTTAGCTTTTGGCAGTAGGAGAAATAGCAGTTTTGGTCCTTAAAAAGTCCTTAAATTTTATGTTTCATATGTGTGTAAGAACCCTGCAGTAAGCTCTCCCTGTGAATACTAATACTTTAAATTAGGGATGGACGGGAATTATATTTTTATATGGGATGGAAAGAGGATGGGAAATGAGTCAAAATATCGGGATCGAGATCGGAACAGGAAATTATAAAAAAATATGCCTTAGATTAGTTCTAGATTAAAAATAGATATTGTTTTCATACTAAAATGGCAATATTTGTAAAATCTTTGGCATTATTAAATATAATACAAATTATACATCATAAAAAATAATATAAATAGGGGTGTGCGAATAACATTTTATATTGAAACAAATAGCTAAGTTTTGAACAAATAATGAATAATACAAAGCAAATAATTAATTTAAATATACTAAATTTATTACTTTATCTCGTTTGAAAATGGTGTTTTATATTTAACTACCTAACTACCTATTGGAAGAGTGCAAAAAAAACAAACAAACACAACCTTCTTACACCTCTTAAAGGCTATCAAGGTTTGAAACACCTGAAATATTCTTTATGCCTAAAACCCTTTAAAGGTTATCTAGGTTTGAAAACCCTTAAATATTTTTTAGGTCTAAAACCCCTTAAAAAAGTTTATCTATGTTTGAAACCCCTTAATATTCTTATGTTATTAAACCCCTATATGTTGTCTAGGTTTGAAACACCTTAAATGTTTTAAGGTTTAAAACCCTTTAAAGATTTTTAAGTTTTAAACCCCTTGAATATTATTTTAGTACAACATTCCTTGAAACTCCTCTTTGTTTAAAGCCCCTTTAATGTTCTCCATATTTGACACTCCTTAAAGGTTTTTCTGTTTAACACCGCTGTAATCTCTAATCTTTGGTTGCTAACAACATACAGGCTGAAGCTCATAAATAGTTGATCTTGGCAAGTACTTCCTCCCCCATTTATATGCCCCAAAAGATGGTAGAGCAGAGTTCCCCAACCCTATGCCTGCGGGTGCCATGGCGCTCACCGAGTCTTTTGCGTCTATCCGTCACTTTTTGACCACAGCTGAAATGTTCTTGACTAATAATTTTAATCTCACTTTTCCATCATAGTTTCAAGCTAAAAATTTTTGCTTTTTCCTAATCTCAAAGACCTACCCCTTCCATCATTCTCTTCACACTCACTAATACCATGCTAATACTTCATATTTCCTTTGTAAATATCTTAGCATGGGACTACCCAACTTTGTTGTCTGAATAAACACAGAATAAATATATATTTTAAAAATGTACTTAAGCACCAAATGGTTGTGGGTAGTTAAATAGTTTAAGTGTTTTTATTTTGGTCTTGTTAAAACCATAAATAAAGTAGTATTTTTAATTTTTTGCTGTCAACTTGGAGGGGGTTGAACCCCCTTTACCTGACATGGCTACGGTCTTGAGTATTACCCACAACCACATGTAACAGCACAATTGCTGTTGGAAACTTAATATGGAAGTTGACCGGTAATATGTAAGTGTTGAGGCTGACCTCTGAGCCTGGCGGGAGTTGGTAAATTTTCCTTGAAAAAGTAATTGGTACCCGCCACACTATTGTTAGTTTTGAATCTGCTCTAAGGTACAAAAAGGTTGGGGACCTCTGTGGTAGAGTATACTATATCTATGTCCTTCTTTAAATCTTTCTTACCCGCCTCGGTGGCGTAGTTGGCTAACACGCTTGTCATGTTGAGCTCAGACTGCTGAGGACGGGGAGATCGAGGTTCGAATCTCGGTCGGGTGAACTGGGGGTGGTTTTTCCTAAATGGTTTTCCACTCTCCCTCCACGTAAATGCGGGCTCACTTCCTTTAATTCAACCTTCCCAATTCCTAAACCATTAGCGTAGTTAGTACTTAAAGCATATAACCCGGACGGGCAGTAAAGGCCAGTCTACAACCAACATACCCGCTTGTCGGACTCGCAACTACACAATCGCAAATGCACTCGTAATTACGCTTTTATTAAATTCAAAATAGACTGTCTACAATGAAGAACGTAATTTCAACCAATAGGAGCAAACATCAATGATGACTATAGTCAAATTCATATTAATGTTTTCAAATAAGAAATAAATATTTAAAAAATATTTAACTGGATAAATACACATGATTTTAATTGGAAATCCTGTATTCATTACTATACATTTCCAATTGTTCTTGTCATAGACCAAATAACTTCAAATTATTTGATTTTAGTAGTCCATCCATATTTGTTTTTTGATTGGCTGAACGCAAGCCAACACAACTACATAAACGCAGGAGATGGACAATGTTCATCTCCTCTCGACAAGCTGGTCCGACAGTTCCGACATACGATTGTGTTTGCGTAAGCTATTGTAGACAGACAAAATTACGTTATTGCGTATTTGCGTGTCCGACAAGCGGTGCGTTTGGTTGTAGACGGGCCATAAGACGCGGTGCTAAATATTATTATTAATATTTAAATCTTTCTTGCTGAACCTAACAAATAACTGTTGATAGACAGAGCACATTGACTCAAGCTTCCCGACTTGTTTGTCTCACCAATACCCTCCTTCCCCCTTCAAGTTTGCTACAAAACAAAGGAGATGACTATCTCCAATAAAGATTGAGCCAGTAGTACCTGCTTGAACAATAAGCAGACTTTATTTCCCGTCTGAACCCTTGCTGGGAAAGGGTCTTTCCCGCCCATATTCCCGAGGATTCAGGATCCCGTCCACCTCTACTTTAAACCCGATTGAAAATAAAAATTCAATTCAATTTTTTAATTATTGAAATTGGTTATTCAGCAAAATATTGCCATGCAGATGATGTGAATAAAATAAATAACAAGTAAACAAAAGTTATCAACAGTTACACTTTTATCTGAACAGTATACCACCATATTAAACACAACTAGCTCCAAAACGGTTGAAGTAGATTTATTACTTCAAGTCTGCTTAAGCCACTAATGCCACTAATGTTTACTCCAGCAATAAATATTAAACAGTGTGTGTGTGTGTGTGTGTGTGTGTGTGTATATAATATATATATTTTTATACACAGGCTATAGTGCTAACAGAAATTAAACAATTAGAATTGGATAATTTTATTTGGTTTTGGAAAACAAATAAATAAAGTAACGTGAATACTTAAAATAACAGATAAATAAGAATACCTTCAAATGAAAATTGAAAAGTGGATTTGACAAGTTTTTATAAGTATCTTTGATTTCTAATTACGCCTTTAATGCAATTTTAACCTACATCAGTGGTTGAATGATCTAAGGCAGTGGTTTTTAATCTTTTTTGATTCATGGACCCCTATGAGAATCTGACCAAGGCCATGGAACCCCTTCCCTTAAAAATGTATGTAAATACACACTCAGAAAATTTTGCTTACCATCTATATCTTTAATACAAAATTGCCTACCCTTGTAAACCCAATATAGACCTTTTTTACTGGTCAAAATTTACAAATGAGGACGTTAATAGCAATGCAATGACTTGAAGATGTGCATCCATTAATCAAATTTCAATATTTTTCAACCAGAAGTCTTTTTAATTTTTTAAACAAAAATCAAAATTTTCAAAAAAATTAAATTAATTTTTTTACTGAAATCTGAAAAAGGATTTACATAATTATAGCAAAATTTGCTAGTTTACTTTATTGCAGTCCATATTTATTACATTCACATGGTGATAACATAAAAACAATTTTTACAACGAATTATAGCTCTCACTTTTCCTTTTTTATGCAAAAATTTATGGTAACTTCATGTAGAAAAATGAAATTAATTCAAAGTATGTAACTTAAAAGTGATATTTAATAACTATTCAAAAGTAAAAAGTTAGTGAAAAGGGTGCTGTTTTGCTTGAATAAGAAGTTTGGATTATTTGAGTAGTCCTCAACAGTGAAGCGCACATGTCATCTTTGACATAGACAAGAAACTTTGTAATTGAATCCAAGCTTTGATGATCCACAATTTGTAATTTTTGTCTTCAGTTCATTAACCCCCTGAAGCCTATCCATGGACCCCAGTTTAAGAACCCCTCATCCAAGGCGTCACTCTCGCCATATACTAGACCGCCGCCGGTGATGGGGAGATTGAGGCCCAGTCTTCAGGTCAGATGTATTGAGGGTGGTTTTCCCTAATTGGATTTCCACTCTTTCCATACAAATGCGAATACATTTCTTCTAAATTCTATCTTATTAATAACCACCCTATTTGTGCAAGTAAACATATGGATAGTCGTTAGATTAGTGGAAAGACGTGTTTCACCAATTAATATTAATAAAAGTAATATTATTTTAATTAAATGAAATAAAGTACACCTAGTTATATATTCCAGGAGGAAAGCCCCTTAAACAGCACACTGCAGCTTGTTCAACTAGAGGGTCTGGACTATGGTAGTGGGATGGCATACAGCTTCTTTTACGGCTACCTCCAGTTTATATTGCCAAACAAGGGGGACAGCAACAAAGGTACCTATTTTAAGGCACAATTCCCTCAGCACATCTACGACCAACGACTGGACTGGTTTCCATAACTTGTTAAGTGGCCAGTTTCTTCGAGGCGACCGCGACCTGAATGTGCTTCCAGTGTCTCTACATTGCATCTGCTCCTGCATATGCTCTTGAAGCAGTGTGGATGCAGACGCACCACTGAACAAGTGTTTGTTTTATTAGAGTTGTATTTAGTTTTGTCATCAGTGCTTGCCGATACAGGAAATAAATATAAGGTGTTTACAACAAATACTTAAAAAAAAAAAAGTGGTTCATAGGAACTGTGTATTCGAGGAAATCTTAGGTCCCAGTTGGTCTAAGCTTACAGTGATAATAATTAAGGTAGTGCTTACATTTTAGGGACATTTAAATATTAAGGGGAGGAGGCAGGGTGGGTTCCTCAATCTGTTTCACAGTTTTATGTTTGATTGGGCTGGTTTTGAAAATGGTCCAAGATTTCTCCATAGAAGAGGACAAAAATTAAATTGTAGAGATGTCAAAGCACCCATCAATTTTTGACATATCTTCACCAGTGTACCAGGACCAATATGTGAAGACCAACACGTGGAAAGAGATCTAAGGAATATTTGGTCGATCATGTTTGTATTTTTTATCCACACTATTCCTAAAACAAAATAACACGGAACATTAAATAAAACACAATTGAAAAATTCTGAGAAATGATCTGTAGTTCACATATATAATTACCCATGACTGGCGACCAAGAGAAGCGTCTAGGGAAACACTGTATATCACGTCTGCGACTCACCAGCCCACGTCTGTGGTCGCAAATACAAAATGCGCTGAGGGAATCTTACCTTTACTAAGGTTTTGCCATGCACTTTTTTATTTTAGGAAATATTGTACATGGTCTGGGATCCCTTTATTTGGAGGGTATTTTGATTATCTGTTTATTGCTAGCCATACTTGACATACAAGTTAATAAAATTGTGAAAATTACTTTTCGATGTTACACTTATACTATTCCTAAAATTATACCTTTGGAACAAATACTATTATTTACTTTAACATGCTTTCTATTTTTGCTTCCCTAAAAACTATTTATTCTTTTGGCAAAACTTTATTGATATTTTGCTATATTTGTTAGTTACAATTTTTAATTTTTATAGAATTTATTTGATCACTTTTTACTTTGAATATATGTTATGCAGATGTCTATGTTTACTATCTCTCTTTTCTTAAATATTTTGTTAACTATTTAACAATAAGTATTTGCATAGAACATAAAAAATTTAAACAATTTTTATAGCTAATTCACAGTTACATGTACTTATTAAGATTTTTTGTTCCTAGATAAAAAAAAGTTTAGTTCTTAGATTTATCTAGCATTGTTTGATTCAAAATCTTAAATTCTAATGGAATCTGGATGATTACTAGCTTAAATCAATTCTAAAACACAAATATTACATTTGAATTTTCTTTTTAATATAATCAGAATCAAACATTTTATAGTGAAACTGTTTCATATCAAATCTGAATAGAATTTTTTCATTTATATAATCTTTTGATTAAAATCAGATATAAATATGGCCTCATACTTTACCAGAGATGTTAGGAAGAATTTGTTGATTATAATTGAATATAATCATGAACAATTATTTTAGTTTAAAAAAGTTAAATTACTCTAAAGTTTAACTTTTGTGTAAGAATTTTGAATTAAATTTGGTTGAATTTGAAATATTTTTTTTATATAAAATTTCTAATTCAATTTGAATCTTTCAAATTATAAGATTTGTATAGTAAGATAGTGTAGAAACACTGTACAATAATGTAAAGTAACAGATAGTGAAGGAAGCCAATCTGAAAGAATAGTTAGGTTAGGCCTAGATAGAAAAACACACTTCTCTCTTAATTTCTTTTCTTCGCAAACTATTGCACTATATTACACTTCACACATTGTTGAATTTTCAGAAATGTTCCTTTAGCATTAGAAGAGACACATTGAAAACATAGAATCAAATATAGGTTATAGAACTAAATATTTCTAGAATGATTTGAAATATGTAACTTATATTAATATTCATATTTGAAATTTAATAGCTTTGCACAGATTTACTTAAATTATATAGAACTACCTAATATAATAAATTGGTACTTAAATAAATAATCCGACACCTTAACCAACTCGGTGTGCCTGCCTACTGAGCTAAGGGTCCCGGGTTTGATTCTCGGCATGGCCGAAAATGTATCATTGATGTAAGTATGGGTTTACTCTTTCACAGTGTTTAATTAACCGCCGGGGACTGAATGTTGTGTCTGTCCTAGTCTTAAGTTAGATTATAAGGCATATGAAGCTACAGCTGGCCTAGCACTTAGCTGGTAGTGGAAAATATATTGCTTGAATTAAAAAACTGACCCAAGCTACAGGCTGGAAACAGTAATGGATGTAAAAATGGTAACTTAAAATAAATAAATGTTGTGTTAACCACATGACACCCTGTGCATTGGCGCCATGGAGTTTAAAAAAAAAATTAATAACTTTTTTTTTGGTGATTAATAGAGATGTTTAAAAATCCCATATTTAGTTCAAGACAAGAGCGGGAAAGAATAAACACATCTATTGAAAATAAAGATCAAGTAAAAATACTATTCTGATATTTGTAAAATTTTAGACATATTTACTTTTTAGATTTTTTTTTTATGAAATAAAAATATTGTTTGAGTTCCTTCCACACATCCCTAATAGCTGTTGCAACGCCTAAAAGTAAATATTAATTTCAGGACTAAAGGAAAAAATTCAAGATTATGTGAGCCACCATAAGTTAAATGAATCATTGTTCCCTGTTAAGAAGCTCTTCATATTAATTCCATCGTCTGGTTATATAGCCACATGTCTAACAAAGATGGACAGCAAAATGTGTTTGGAGGAAGCCACGGTAAGTACTAACTCCGTCTGGTTACATAGTCATGTGTTTAAAATAGGAATGATACTCACTAATCCCTGAAGTTATTTGATATTTGAGAATTTGAGATTCGAGCCTCAAATTCTTAAAAAAAAATTGCTTTCTTTTTTTCAAGATAAAATAATTTTGGAGCTCTAATACTGCTTTTTGGTGGTTCAGAACCAATTAGGATGAACTTAACAACCAGGCCCCAGACCAGTAATTTAACAACTTAACTTACTGTATAAATGTTATAGTGAATGAATTATAAGAAAGAATGTTAACATTTAGTTACAATTAGTAAAGCAAGGCGAGAAAAAAAAATCCTCTTATGTTCATAATTTTTTCAAGATCCTTATTCTTTTCATCGTAAAATCCATATTGTGTTCATTCCGTTTATGTGTTTCTATCCACCTCTTCTATACCTTCTTCTAAATATAATCTTACAATATATGAAAACGGTATAAAAACACTGTAAAATAAGGTAATTTAAGTGGGCAGTGCACTAGGTGTGTGCTTGTGTGTTTTAGTTTGCTTTGTTCAGAATTAACAGATCAAGGTTTTCTCAAACAACTGAATGCATGCAGGGTGTTTTTCTACCCAAAATACTGTATTGGCCCGAATATAGTACAGCCTCGAACATAATACGACCTTAAAATATAAAGGTGTTCTACATGAAAAATAGAAGGTCTTGAATATATCTTAAGTTAAAATCTGAACAAATCTAACACAGTTAGGTTATGCCCTCGGAATGCTTTTCTTGATGCGCAGGCACACCTAAACATTTCTTCATTTTTCCTCTAATGTTGTATATCAGCATTGTAAACACCAAACTTGTATGTTATTTACTTGTTGCGCCTGGCTTATTGATCTTGATTCAAATTTTATATCGTAGCTTCTTCTCATGCCTATGTTTACTTGAGATGCAGAGGAAGTCTTCTTTTCAACGTGAACACTCACTCACAGATCTGCCATGGATTCTTTTTTAATGATTCCGCTGATCTGCCGGTATAGTTACAACATGCTACAAAATATATATCTCTGAATGAATATAATATTTTTTTTTCCTCAAAGAAAAATGTTAAGCTGTTTATATAAATGAGTATATTTTCAGAAAAACATTTACTATATGTGAGCCAATACGGTATAGTCTTTAATCCCTACTTTAGTTGCTTTATTGTCAGCTGTATGGCACTAAAGAACAGTATTAAAACTAAGGGTGTCAAACTCGATTCCTCAATACCATCGATTCCTACTGGTATTGAAAGAACTGTGAATTATTCTTAGTATCATGATTTTTGATACCTTGACTCTTATATCTCAAATCCCAACAAATGAAAGCTATAGGACTCCAACAAAAGGGCAGAATTCAGAATTAGAGGATTTTACATTTTGGTCATTATTAGTTATTTTGCAGTTTCACTTTAGTACTGGTATATTACACATATAATCAACATGACCTTTGGGTTCTAGTAATCTTATACAAATCAAACATGGCCTTTTTGTTCAAGTATTTCGTTTATTATTTTTATATGTTGCTCTTTCAAATACATAATATTATGGTATATAAATAAATAAATAAAATTGGGTGTATGCAAAGGATTTAAATTCTAAATATTGAGGAATCAGAGTCTAGAAAAATAGCAATCATTATATTTCATACTAAATCAGCCTCGTTGTAGAGGGGTCAAAGCCCCTGGCTGCTGAGCTAGAGGTCCCAGGTTCAATTCCTAGTTGGAACCAAGGGATTTTTTCCTTGAAAGGGGAATCATTCCTATGGTCACCAAAGTTTGGTAGATTAGGATTTAATTAGGATAAGGTTTTCATCGGCTTCACACTTATGTTGACGGTCATCGCCCCCCTTATCTCATCGATATATGGGAAAAGCCCCCACGAAAAGTATGTTCAATTAATACTTTGGGCATTCCTTGGACAGTACATTAGTACTGGCTAGTATTTCTGCAAACTGACTTGCCATTATTATTATCTCATGCTAAAACAAATTAATTTCAGATCCTTCACTCTAGATAATCATGGGACCCAAAAATACTCAATGATCTTGACTTTGTTCTATATTTATAAGCAGCTACTATTTGTTTACCTTGAAAGGTGGCAAACCTACCTTTCATGATTCCACTATATGGTGTAGCTTATTTGTCATGATAATACTGATATCTTTGCTATCTTTCAGGGTACCTATGATATGTCAAATCACTCGGTTCAAATTATGTTTTGGTTATAAATGTTTTCAGAGCTTGGATGCAGAAAAACGCAATGTCGCGGGTGTTCAGGCGCGCTCTTATAAAAACTCTATATACAAGATAAGGAGTCCAGACAACACAAAGTTAGTATATTTAGCTGTCGAAGGTGCCACCCCGATAAAGACATATTACAATGTCATGAGACAGGATCCACAGAAAGGAGGTTAACATTTTTGTTCTTTTTAATTTTTTTTTGTGGGGTAAGGTTTTTTTAAATGTTATTTTTTCCACCCTTATTTTATCAGTAATTAACCTTTTAATGTAATTTATTTACATATTTCTTTATTCAATATGTGATTAATCCCATAACGTAAGGCTAGGCCAGATAAAATAAATTAAGATATTTTCATTATTTCATATGGTTTGAAAGTCAGATTTATTGTCGCGCACACTTTTTAGTTTGTTTGCACAGTTCTAACTATACCATTTAGTCGCACAAAATGTTTGTTTGGTGTAAGACAAAATAAAACCTTTATTGATAAAAAGAATTAGGTCTAATACAAGGATTAGCAATAGTAAGAAAATAATTTTGAGAAAGTTGTACTTAAGTTTATCTTCCCCCTAGTCACGCTGAACTCTTATCAGTTTGTGTGTGTGTGTTTTCCCCTATTTGAAGTTTTGTAATACAAGGCATGTAAGTAAAATGTTCTAAAGAGGATAAAAACCTTTATTGATAGTGTGTTAAATACCCAAGACTATGTAGGGTGTAATAATGAGGACTGGATAAAACTAGCTCAAAATAGGAATAGGTGGCTTATTTTTGCAAGTGCAGCAGAAACATATAAAAGGGACAAACACTTTTATAACTAGTATTGTTTAAAAAAACAAAACTTTTCGCCATGACTGAAAACTGAATGGCGATGTATTATTGTTGTTGGCTCATCAAAGTAGGTCCTTTTAAATAATTAACATCATATTGTTACTATAGTTTTTGGTAACAAATATTATGATTTGATTTATTAAGAACCAAATTATGTATATATCTTTGGTTTTTACAGAACTCTTCAAGAAATATCAAAAGGAAATATCATTGAGGTTTTTCCAAACCCTTGTGGACATAATAAAAAATGACAAGGATTGTTGTGACCTGTGTGAAATTGTCTACTATAAAGGTTTGTGCAAGCTCAAAGTCCACCGGAAAAAAAAATGAAAGTTTTTTTTCTCCACTTTCTTAGTAGCCTAAACTACATATGTTTATTAATTTAAAAAAAAATCTTTCTTTGAATTAAAAATTGAGTGTAATAGTGTTTGTTCAAAGTAGGGGTGTGCGAAGTCCATTTTTTTGGTTCGAATCGAAGTCGAGTCGAATATGTGAAATATTCTCGAAGCCGAATCGAAGTTCGAATATTTTTCTATTTTATTTTGAGTAAAACTATTAACATATTGTTATTAAATATAGGTATTTATCTAGCATCAAACTGAATATTATAGGCTATTTATTGTTTCTAGCACTAATATTTGTAGCTTATTGCCAACTTGATAATGTTAATCACTTTACCTCTATGCAAAAAAAAAACAAAAAAAAAACACCTTTTTATTTTATACTTAGCAGGTAGGTAAAAAATATATTTCTTTGAGTCTGGTTTTATTATGCTTTATTGAAGTCTTACTTATTCTTTTTAAGATTGCTATGGAGGAAGGTAAGCTGTTGTACATGTTCAGGGAGTAAACACTCTTGTCGGGCTATAACAACATTTCCTGCTGATGAGAATAGTCTCTCACTACTGACTTGCGTAGCAGAAATATCAAGATATTTAAGCGCAACCTTAGCGACATTTGGGAATTTACTACACCCTTCTTGCTTCCACCAATGGTAAGGGTTTGTGGATCTATTCACCCTAGGCTCAGATAAATACTTTTCAACTTCTTCAGAAATATTCATCTCTTTTCTCTCGTTTGGTAGAGAATCGAAGAATGACCACAGTCCAGAGTTTGAAGTTGATGGTTCTGGCTCATCAGCTGTTGAATCCATTTCTTCAAAATCACGGTATAGTTCGTTTCTTAAAGCAGTTGACAAATTTGCTGAAGCAACAATATTATTGATAACTACACCTTTGAATCTTGGGTCCGTTAACATAGATAAGCGAAATATTTCATCCTCTTCATGCAACGGAAATCTAGACTTAAGTGTCTTTAAAAGGCTTCTCGCAAATGTCATACCTTCTTCTTGCCTTTGTATGCGAGAGTTTAAATGGGAACTCAGACAGTGTAGGATGGGTATGACCATCGAAGAGGTTGGTATGAATCGCCACTTATTTCCTTTGTGGCTTGAGCAAGTGGCTCAAGAACTTCCAACACACCCTTTGCTTGAGCCCAATCTGCATTTGTCAGCGGTTCAATATTGTGTTCAGACTGTGCTAGTTCAGCAGCGATGGGGCCCTTCATTTCAACAAGCCGCTGAAGCATGCAATACTCACTACTCCAGCGAGTCTCCACATACTGGATAAGCTCCAGCTGGGGTACCTGCATTCTCTCTTGCAGACTATGAAGGCGTTCCCGTGCTTGAGAGCTACGCCTGTAATGACCCACAATGTTTTTTGCCTTCTGTAACAGCTTCTTGACACCAGGACACTCAGATTTGGAATCGTCAACAGCTAACTGTAGAGAATGTGTAAAGCAAGGACGGGCTTTGTCACCAAATAGTGTTTTGGCAGCAGAGCGGAAATTGGGTGCATTATCGGTAATGCAGTAAATTGGGATTGTCATGTCCTCCAGTGAAATGCCCCAATTAACAACACATTGCTCAAGTCTAGATTTTATGTTGGCTTTAGAATGACTTTCATTCATTGGAATGATTTCCATAGTGAATGTCTTGTAGTCATATTTGTCATTCAGGTAATGACAAGTTAGACTGACATAGCTGTCTGTGGCACGAGATGTCCAGCCATCAGATGTGAGGGTTAGTGCTTGTACAAATGGGAGATCTTGAAGAAACTCTGTTTTGAGACGATCCCGAGTCTCTTGGTAGAGACCTGATACATAATTCCGAGAGAACGTAGTTCGTGCAGGAATCTTGTAGTTGGGAGCAAAATATTTTAACCAATTCAACAAAGCCCTCCTCCTCAACAAAGCTGTATGGTAAAAGTCCTTTTACAAGCATATTTGTAATCTTGTTAGTGGTGGTTTGAGCATATGGGTGTGATGAGACCATCTTTTCTCTACTAAGCATAGTCTGGATGTTTTGTTGTACTGTCCTATCTTTTCTAGGAGCAGGTGCGGGCAGATCCTTCTTGTTGTTTTCATCTAAAAATTCTTTGTATTTGCCTGGGTGTTTTTGGAGGTGGTTAAGAAGTGTCTTGGTTGTGCCTGCCAAAAAAAAAAAATTAATTTAAGGGGAAAAGGAGATTTAAAATTTAATATTGTGGTAAGTAAATGGAAATCTAGCAGGAATTTAGTAAATGTGATAGGCCTATTACATTGCCTAAAGTCTTGCCATATTCCCATTAAAGCATGGGATAAAATAGGCCTAACTTTATTTTTAGTAGGCCCCTACTGCTTCATGGCACGTTAGGTTATAATATGCATTTGTACTAATTGCGCTAATGTGTTAGAGATGAGTAAAGTTGAATTTAGATTAAATATAGCGTACCTGTAGGGCTACTGCGTGAGAGGAACCATTTAGAAAAATACCACCCTCAGTACACCAAACCAGGATTCAATCCCCTATTTTAGAGTCACCATTTTAGTCTAAGGTAAGTGTGATAACTTAAATAAAAAAACCTAAAACCTCTCTCGTACCCCAATCGACTTGGCTTATAATAGGCCTAGACCCAGTGGCGGATCCATCTACTATCTCACGAACCAGATATCTTATTAATTTTTATTGTTGTTCTGTGAGAGTTCCCGTAACCCCCTCATGAAGTTCGAGAGGATCCACACCTTTCTTCTCAAAATTTCGTGCCCCCCCTCACGAAAATTTGCCCATGAGCATAAGCGGATTTAAGGGAAGCACATGCCCTCCACAATGGACAATAACATACACTAGGCCTCAAGGGCGCCCATATGATAATTACAGGAAACATTATTTAAAAGTAAAATATATTAGGAAAATAAGCCACTTACAAAAATTGTTGCACATAATTTATAGGCCTAATACAAAACTTAGGCTGGTCTACAAATTTTCAATCAAATACAGTAATACAGAAAACGGCCAACTAACCTGATGGAGTCTTGAAGTTCTTTCGGCATGTTCGACATTCAGCCGACCTTTTATCAATATTTTTACTAAAAAAATTCCACACAGTACTTCTTTGCCGATTAGTATTTGCACAATCACCACTGGTTTCACCCTGCATACTGTTAAATTAATTGTTCACACACGAGGTACGACTCAATCAAATAGACGCTCAAAAAACACGTGATCTACGTTCTAGAAAATAATATATCCTTTTATTTTTTAAAGAAAATATATAATATTTTAAGTTATTAACAGCAATTATCATCTATAGTGATGACGTTAAGTTTTTTTAGTATAATTATTAGGCACGTAGTGTTCCTTACTCACGCATGCGCTCGGCTATCGCTCATCTCTGGCTATATCCATATACTCGAGCTGCGCACGCGCTCAACTATCGCTCAACTCTGCCGATATCCATATACTTGCACAGACAGGAGTTTTGGTCATGTAGTAATTAAACAACTAAAATGTCTGCTTGCGCATATGAATTCAAAATTATTACAAAATATTTTTAATAACTAAGAAATACTTTAAAAGTTTAAACTGGCCGAAAATTTTAAAAATATTACTTTTATTATTTATTTTATCTACACTTTCAGTTGGTACTAATGAATGTTTATCAAAACGGTATGATCATAATGTAATGGCCGTCTTGAAAATCACAACGTTAAGGAATTTTATCAGTTGCCCATAATAATAAAAATATTTTTTAATTCTTAAGGTACCGTACTTTGGTTTAACTCTTGTTGAAACCAGACTGTAAGTAAATCATTATCAAGGCTTCGAATGGACCGAAGCTTCGAACGGCAGCCGAAGCCAAACATAGGTTCGAATCGAATACGAAGTACCCTGAGATTCGATTCGGCTTCGAATTTTTCGAAGCTTCGCACACCCCTAGTTCAAAGCATCATTCCCTTCTACTTCCTCTTTGACTAAGGCAATAAATGCCAAAATATAAAATCTTTATTTGTGTTCCATTGTGTCTAACTTTTTCTACTATGAATAACAGAAAAGAAGTGCATTGTAGTCCACCCACATTCTTTCTTCTTTCCTTTTCCTTTTTTTTCACTCAATTTCCATGTATTATAATTAGAGATGGGCCACTGAAATCTTTGAATCCACTGAATCCTGACAAGTATTAGAGGATTTGGTGTTTTATTGTATTCAATGGCCGAATCTTTCACATCATAAACAAAGCATAATATTTTGAATTCATAAATTACTTAGTTAGGCCTACTTGAAAAGCACAACTTAATCCATAATCTTTATTTTGTTGGACAAAAGAGATTAGCACGAATAAGATTATTATTTAAAAAAAAATAGGTGTGGAAAATCTTACGTGCCTAGTACCCTACCCTCCCACTTCTTTGGGAAACTTGGACTTGACTGTTTCAGCACTTTCTCACTTCTAAAACTTTCGCCTCACGAACAGTATCATAAATACTATAATGAACACATTAAAACTCTTCAAAAACTGAAAATCAAAACTAGATACAAATAAGCTCAAAATAAATAAAACAAATTACAGCTTTTTTTTTAAAAAACAGAAATAATAACACATTACACATGATACAAAGTCAGCCACCATTACACATGGTACAAAGTCGGCTGCCATGACATATATTATGTTTACTCGACAGAGTGATGATTAAAATAAAGATACTGTTAATTCTTACTACCCAACTGGTTTTAATTACTACTATGCAAAGAACCACAATTTATTGCATATGAACCTTAAGTTAGACATTTTGTTGAGTTTCATAAGAAATAAATACTCTCAACAGTCGGACACTGATAAAACTGTTGATTTATGTCTACTGGCCTACGTATTGTATATCAATTGTTTGTTTAAAATCAATTCAGGTAATCTGATCACTTAGTAAGCGATCTCGAGTTTTAAGAATTAAATAATAACTTGCTAATTCATTATTTGTTTTTAAATTGATATTAACTAAGAGTTTATTATTTTTTTAAATATGTTAATGAAGTAGTTGTAAAAATATTCAAAAGTAGTCCTGCCTTATAAAATGGGAATGAACATAAATGGCAAGAATCGAATATATTTCTTGTTTTCTACGCGAAGAAAGATAATGGATATATAAGAAAATAATAATAAAAAATACATAGGCATTATTGAGTTCACTATTTACTATGTATGATTAATTGTTAAGAATGTTGTTTTAGTATTTATTAAAAATATCCGTTTGTATTTTTATTTTGCTATCTTATTAAAAAAGTTATAATCCTTCAATGATGATTAAAGTTGATCAAAGGATAAATAGGCCTAATCTGTTTATTTCACATGTTTTTTTAGAAACTTAACTCATTTTAACAACACTTTTAAAAATAACTAAAAGACACTCAAATTTTAATCGATTTGATTTCTAAACAATAATATGAGTCTTAGATTGTTTAATTTGACCGGATTTCAACCTGTATTTTGCGAGGGGTGGTTAGGGTTGATTCAAATTGAGAGCATGGTTGAAATAAATATTAATTTATAGTTTAGGCCTATATTTCTAACAATTTGCTAGGATTCGGATTCGAGATTCAAAAATAAAATATAGATTCGGATTTGAGGAATAGTGGATTCGACCCATCTCAAATTATAATCCTATGTTTATTTGTGACAGACTCGGATAAAAATGGCCAGCCTCTGGATTTGTCTGACATTTTGAAGAGCAAGCTTCAAGAGATCAAAGAAAGGCGTCAACCAGCAGTCATTGAGAGTCTACATGTTAACATTAATGTGACTGAAACACAACCAGAAAGTGTTCAACTAATGGAGTCACCAACACAACATGCTTGAGGTGATTTAGGAGTTATTTTCTTTATGTCTAAACTTTTACTGATGTTTATTCATATTTTAATATACCATAATAGGAAGTTTTATGACATTACATAAAAATGTTCATTTCATGCACATTAGAATAGAAAAAAAATCTCGGCCATTCCCTAAATGCTGACTAACAACAGCTAAGTGAGACTAGTGCCTTTGGAAAACATCAAGAAAAAATGTATATTCTAGATAATAATTAACAATATTAACAACCCAATTTTGTCTTATAGTTCATTTTGTGTTGTGCACATTTTGTTATGTTTTGCCGAGTTATTTAAGACGCAAAGTTTAGTAATTCAAACACGAAAGTAAAAAAGAATGAAAAGGGAGTTTGACCTGGATTTTAGGATGTTACAATATACTCTCTTGATTTAAGTATCATTCTATTGAATTCTTTATGAAGGTTTGTGAAACATTTCTATGCAATCCCCTAAAAGGGGAAACAAATATTTTAAAATCAAATGTTATAAAATAACTTTTCCTGGTTATTTGATACATTATTTGTCACAATTTTAATCTATTCCTAAAAACAGCTTGTGTTTAACTATTCACTGACTCATGGTGATGACTCACATTTCCTTTCATTTCAGTTGTCAAATGGGTTCAATCATGAGGGAAGATACTCCAACTATTTGAGTTTTTTTTATGAAGTCTGAAAAAAAGTGAGATATAACTACTACTACTACTACTACTCCAGTCAACATGGTTTATATTTAAGTGATCTCATATTTAACCTCTTTGTATATTAACCAAAATTAAGCATTTATTTTTAAATGTGTATTAAATATAGTACTCTATTTGTTACACTTAAAAAAGTAATACAAAAAAATGCCATATTACAAATGTGAAACTACCAGTTTACAATCATGACAATTTATAGAATAAAGAATGAAGACACAAGCTTGAACAGGCAACTGCAGAATTCAAGCTTAATCCTTTTTTTTTTGAACCAAGAAACAGGCAACAACAGAATCTAAGTGACTGTGATCAACCCATAACCATGCTGCTTTAGTCCAGGCTGTGTTTTACTCTCTCCTGCTGAAGAAGGGAACTCATGTAGATAATTATTTGTTTTGTTTAATTTTAATTGTGAACTTTGATGCCTACATTGGTAAGTTTGTAGGCCTTGCCCGTCTAACTTCCTATCATTGATTAATTAAATCGGTTTTATTTTGTAATGATTGACTAGTTCTGCTTCAATCTCTTACCAAATTCTAATGTATATCTGTAAAGCCCAGAACTCCCTACACAATTATTTATTGTACAAGATTGATTGCACACATCTTTTACTCGGAGACTTTTCACACAAAAGACAATTGCATCCAATATTGAAACAATATGAAGACTTATTTGCTCTTTTTATGGTTAAATAACTAATGAGTATATTTAAAAAATTGAAATTCACTATAAATATATACCTAAGGCTATAAATATGAATAAAAGATGTTTAAAAATTGTATGTATTTCTTTAAAAAAAATCAAAACCTCTAGATTAGGGTTTCAATCTCCTTTCAATTTATATTGGATTTGATCAAGTATTTAGCTGTTGAAAAATACAATCATTCATTAAAAAGTGTCTAGCAGACCAATCTTGTACATTGTTGGATGTTCACATATTTTCTTTCATCTTGTGCAAAAAATTGTGTTGTGTTTATCAGGCTCAAGACTTATGTTTTAATTTTAAAATTTTTAATTGTTTATTAGTGATATTGTTTAGCTTTTATTTTGAACTTTACATTATATTTTATACTTTACTTTACATCCATAACTGTTTCCAGCCTGTGGTCCGGTTCAGTTTTTAATTCAAGCTATATAGTTTCTGTTAGTGACTTAGCTAGGCCAATAACTTCATATGCCTTATAATCACTCTTAAGACTAGAAAAGACACAGAATCCTGTCCCAGCCTTTAATTTATCACTGTAAAAGGGTAAACCCAAATTTCACCAATGATAACTATGGCCATATCTGGAATCAAAACCGGGACCCTTAGCTCAGTAGACAGACATGCTATCAACTGAGCCAAGGTGCCGGATAATATATTATACTACTATTTTAAGTATATGATAATATATATTTTATATATACATGACCTTATCTTTACTGGTAAAATATGTAACAATTTATAGTATATATTTTTTATTGAATTTTTTAATCAAAGCTAAAAACTGTGTTGCATACACATGAAAAACTGGGGTATAGATATAAGATAGTACTGTTAATATATCTTACTGGGGATGTGCGAGAACTACTTTTTCCTTAAAGACAATATTGAGACGAGAAGTGAAACAATATCAAAATGAGATGAGAAAACTTACTTTAAAAGTACAATAATGTAAATTATATTTACTACAGTATATATTAGGGCTCTGCGAGTACTTGAATTTTGAGCTTCGAGCCGAGCTTGTCCTTCAAGCTCGAGATCAAGATCAAAAGGTTGGTGACCTGGCGTCTAGGGGTAAGGTGTCAGCCTTCTGTGCTAGGGTCCAGGGTTCAATCCCCTGGTGCTGGCACATTTATCTGATTTCCAAACCCTTCCTTTACCTCTGACAAGACCTGTATTAATTACAACTTGTGAATGTGTGGAATGCCAAGGCTCCACCTAGGTTCGGATCCTACTTAACGTTAGGTCCTCCATTTCATCTCACACTTCACTTAAAAATCATTTGGTTACTTTACAAATTGTTAAAATCCATATCAATTTTCACATTAAGAATTAATACAGCTTTAAAACTAACTTTCGACTGGTAAATTTATTCAATATTGTCGTCCATTTTGAATTATCCTTT